>CM035438.1:127072732-127355232 GCA_020310875.1 Ceratopteris richardii
TTGATGTACCAAAATCCTCTATAGTATGTGTAGGATCCATGGCCTTATATGGAACCAAAACCTATTACTAAACATGTAAAAATAATTTTAGCAATATTGGAATTGAAATAGAAAAGGGAAGGTTTTATCTTGGAAATATAAAAAGGAAGAGAGAGGTAGAAGTAATGTTAAATATAAGTTAAAAGAAACGGGATATCAACACACGAGAAAAGGCTAGTGGATAATCATATTTCTTGCAAGTGAGAGGTGGTTGATTCAAATCCCCTAAATGCTAAATAAGAAAATAAGTAAGCTCTCATTACCACTTATTAGCTAGAGAGGGTTCGTGCATAGCCAATGGCTCCCGATGGAATCAAAGGAAACTAAGAGAACCATGAGCATGAGAGAAGCCAAAGATACCAAAGTTATACCATAGTTTTATGCCTTAGTCCATGCCTTGGAGTAAGCCATAGGAGTAATCACATGGATAAATTGCATGGATGAACTACTAGGATTAACCAAATTGATTAAAAAAATTTAATAAAATGGATTAATCGTGTTGATTAATAGAATTGATAAACAAATTGATATAAACAATTGATGAATGAACCAAACCCGAACATGGAGAGGGCATAGTGCACAATGTAACAATGCATAGTGCACAATGTAACAGTGCGACACTGCGGGAGTGTCACAGTGCACAGTGTAATAGTGTGACAATGTCATAGAGATAGTGGCAGATTCAAAAACACCAAAGAACATGACTAAAATGAAAAAATATGAATTGAAAAATGCAAATCTGGAGCGCACAAGAATAAAAAAACCAAAAGAGGTGCCTAATTATGAATAGATGCCAAATGAGAATAAACAAACCGAAACAGATATCAAATCAGAAAGAGATGTCAAGAAGTATACCTCACTAGATGCGCACAGGCTCTGATACTATCATAATTATATCTTTTAGTTGCACATACATAGAGATAAAATAATAACAAAATTTCATAAGAGCACACATAAAACTGACAGAGACATGAATAAAGACAAGATAGGTGTAATGGAACACGATTTCATCTTGATTGTATGCCAGCCCAAAAAAAAAAACAACATTCTAGCACCACTTCTTTGTTGATATATTTAGGTAGTGATGTGTGTGAACACACTAGGACTGCCGGGGCACTTTTTTCCCTCTTTAGGAGGTTTTTTCCCCTCGGCTTGTATATACGCCTATTGCCCTAATGGGCTACATATCTTTGTACATTCTCTAGTAACACATTCAGTCTTGTGTGTTGTGCTCCAAGGTTCTTCTTCTTCCTTGTGCTATTCACGTGCTTGCGCAGACATCGAACTCCAATAATTGGTATCAGAGCAGGTCGCCGCTTCATCTAGAGAGTCATCTACACCTCTCCGGTTGTAGTCTCAGATTCACATGAAATTAGGTGAGCATACTCAGGCCGAAATCACGATCTGAGCTCGTTTCGGCCTTCGAATACACTATCGCAGTGCTTGTGTAGGCTATTTCGTCTTTTCGTGCCAAAGGTATATACCAGTTTCTATTCGCCAGCATAAGCGTCTCGAAGTCTACTACAAGTTTAGCGAAATTTGTCTGGGCAGTTCTGTTCAACTTTTTGAGATATAGTCAATTTTCCGCATCAAGGTATTTTAGTCACCGGCCATGGCTGAAAGTAGTGATGTATTCCGTATGTTGGTTATTAAGGATAAGTTGGATGGTACCAACTACCCATTATGGGTTTATATGATGCAACATGTATTGGTTGCAAAAGGACTATGGAACATTGTGCAGGGTGTTGAAAGACGTCTTGTTACACCTGTGACTACAGGTAGTGCAAATAAAGGTATTGGAGCTGATGGAGATGGTATCGAAGATGATATTGTGCAGATTCCTATTCGTGCTACTGTTTCTGCTGCACCTAGTGTAGAGCAGATTCGTTGGGATGGTAGAGATGCCGAGGCATATGCATTGATAGCTTTGTCTGTCAAATGTGCCATTATTCCTCACATTCGCTCTTGCAGAATAGCTAAGGATGCTTGGGATACACTTACCACATTGTACCAAGCTAGGAATGAGGCTCGTGTTGCTTACCTCCGAAAACAGTTGGAGAGTGAGCACATGAATGAAGGTGATTCTATGGACAGTTTCCTAACAAAGATCAAAGACTTGAAGGAACAATTGATTTTTGCTGATGAGGTTATACCAGATAGCTCACTTTTGCAGACCGTTCTGAATGGTCTTCCTGATTCATATCAGAGTTTCGCTTCTACTCTTCGATTGATGATGAAAGGCTATCCAAATGCCTTATCATTTGAGGAGTTAGTTTCCGTTCTGTTGCAGGAAGATCAGCCTAGGCAGAATAGGTCCATTATGCGTGTTGCAGATCAAGATTTCTTGGCTAGTCAGAAGGGCAAAGGAAAATGGAGCTCTTCTACTAGTAAGCAAAAATCTGCAAATGCTGCACATTCGAAGAACCAAGACAAAGATGAGAAAAAATCAGAAAGCAGAAATTGTTTTGTAAGTATTGTAAATGGAATGATCATATCATAAAGAACTGTCGAAAACTGGCTGCAAAAGAGGCAAAGAAGAAAGAGGCTAGAATGGTTGTTGCAAAGCCTCTACACCAAAAACAGATTCTGCTAACCTTGTGCAGGAAGAAGAATGTGCGGTTTCTACTATTTGCAGTTTTGACCCATCTTCTCATGAGTAGTGCATGTTTGCAGTAGACTCAGCTGTTTGGTTCTTTGACAGTGGAGCGACCAAACATATTACCTCACAGCGCAGTTTCTTCTCTTCACTCGAGCCTGCCCCTACAGGGAATATTGTTACATGTGCCAACAACTCCTCTTATCCTGTTATGGGAGTTGGTAAGATCATTCTGACTACTGTTGATGGTAGTTCTTTCACTTTGTCAGATGCTTTATTTGTGCTAGGGATCAAGAAGAATCTGTTATCGGTTTTTGCATTAGCCAAGATTGGCTTGGTTGTGAAATTTGTTGATGACAGATGTACAGTTCATGATGTGTCAAATGGCGATGTTATTATTGCTTCAGGCATTTTATGTTGTGGGCAGTATAAGCTCATAGACTATGAAAGATCTATTAATAATTCGGCATGTGCAGTTCATGATTCTCAGGCTATCTCCGATGCAAAGCTTTGGCATGCACGCTTTGGTCATTTGAGTTTTGCTAGTTTGCTATGCCTGCAGAAATCTGATATGGTGTCTTCTTTGCCCAAGCTTGAGGCACCCGAAAAACATGTATGTGAAGGCTGTATTCTGGGCAAAATGTAGCGTTCCTCCTTTCCAAAAGATGATTCAGTTCGGGCTACGCAGAAATTGCAGCTTGTACATAGTGATGTCTATGGTCCGATGCACACACCCTCTTTTGGAAATTACCTTTAATTCGTGACTTTCATTGATGATTTTTCTAGGCATGCATGGGTATATCCATTGAAGGCAAAGTCCGAAGTGCTCATGTGCTTCAAACAGTTTTTGGTTTTGGCTGAAAATCTGTCAGCATCTAAAATGGGCACCCTCTGTTCTGATCGAGGGGGGGAATATATGTCTTCTGATTTTAATGCATTTCTGGCTGAACGTGGGATAAAACACCAGTGTACAGTGTCGTATACACCTCAACAGAATGGAGTTGCTGAAAGAAAGAACAGGTCACTCATGGAGATGACGAGGTGTATGGTCAAGAGTGAGGCTTTACCACATAGTTTCTAGCTTGAGGCTATCATGTGTGCAGCATATGTACTTAACGGGTGTCCCACTAAAGCACTGCAGTCTATCACTCCATATGAGGCTTGGCATGAATGCAAGCCATCTGTTGCTCATCTACGTGTTTTTGCTTGTTTGGAAAATGCATTAGTGCCTGAACAACATCGTAGAAAATTGGATGATAAGACAATAAAATGTATTTTTGTTGGGTATAGTTCTGAAAGTAAAGGCTATCGTCCGTATCATCCACAGACTAAACACATTTTGGTTAACCGTGATGTTGTTTCTATGGAAGATTCTATTCAGCCATTGCTTTCATGTACCAAGGAGGCATCTGTTAGCTCCAAAGACATGTATGATACTTTGATGCCTCTTTTTACAGATGGACAGTCTAATGCTGGTCCTAATGAGGCAACTTCTCAGCCTTTTCACGTTTCATGTGATGATGCAAATAATTCCATTTCTGATGCAGATGTACATGATGCACTTATTGATGAGAGAGATGATATAGAGCAGGCAAGAACTATGCCAAAATCGTTGGTGCAAACTTTGCGTGAAAGCAAATTAGATGCACCTCTGTCATATCGTACTCATTCAGGCTCTCATAGTGCCTCTTTTGCATCAAATTGCTATGCTATGGCTGCATCTAGTCTCTATGATGAGAATGAGCCTATTTCGTTTGATGAAGCACAAGATTTAGAAAATTCGATGGCTGCTATGCAATCTGAACATGATGCTATAATGAAGAATGGTACTTGGTCTTTATGTGACTTGCCTCCTGGCAAGAAGGCCATCGGCACTAAGTGGGTATACAAGCTGAACCGTATACCGGATGGTACAGTTGACAGATATAAGGCTAGGCTTGTTGCAAAGGGTTATGCATAGGAAAGAGGCATTAATTTTGATGAGGTTCCATATGACTATTGTTAAGAGCATCTGTGCACTTGCAGCTCATCATGGTTGGAATGTACATCAGTTGGACGTTAAAACTGCATTTCTGAATGGTGACTTGCATGAAGAAGTGTATGTTTTCTAGCCCCGTGGCTTTGTGCAGAAAGGGCATGAAAACTAGGTGTGCAGGTAAAAGAAGGCATTATATGGTTTAAAGCAAGCACCACGTGCTTGGTATGAGAAGATACATGTCTATCTTCTTGCACATAGTTTTGAGAACACTCCAACTGAAAGCACCTTGTATATTAAGCGTGCTAATGATGTGCTTCTGATCATTGTTGTGTATGTTGACGACATGCTGCTCAGTGGTCCTATTGAGAGGCATATTGCTGATTTTAAGGCTGATTTGCATGCCTCATTTGAGATGTCTGATTTGGGGCATTTGCATCACTATTTGGGCATTCAGTTTATGCAAGTTGATGATGGAATGGCTTTGTGTCAAACAAAATATATTGACACATTATTGTAGCATTTTGGCCTTGAAGACAGTAAGCCTATTGCCACTCCTATGGAGACACGTTTACGATTGAGTCTTCATGATGCTAGAGATGCATTTGATGATGTCCTCTATCAGCAGGCTGTTGGATGCCTGATTTACTTATGCATTACTCGGCCAGATATTCAGTTTTCTGTCTCACAGATGAGTAGTTTTATGCATTGCCCAGGTATCAAGCATTGGCAGGCGGTTAAGTGCATCTTTCGCTACTTGAGTGGTACTCGGCTACTTGGGTTGTTTTATCCCAAGGGGGGATCACTACCGCCAGATTTGCATGCTTTTTCTAACTCAGACTAGGCTAGTTGCTATGACACTCGTGTGTCCACTAGTGGCTTTTGCTTCATGCTTGGTAGCTCGTGTATATCTTGGTTGAGCAAGAAGCAGCCTACTGTGGTCACTTCCAGTTGTGAGGCTGAGTATAGGGCAGCTTTCACAGCTACTGTTGAGTGTGTGTGGCTCAAACGCCTTATGGCTGATTTGGGTGTTGGTCAGTCCTCTGCCACCACCATCTTCACTGACAGTTAGAGCGCATTGGCAGTTGCGAGGAACCCTGTGTTCTATGCTTGCTCTAAGAACATTGAGGTGCATTATCATTATGTTAGGGAGAGGTTCTCTGCTGGGGAGATCAGCTTGGCATATGTGCCCACGCAGGAGAACATCGCAGACCTTTTCACGAAGGCTCTGCCTAGGGAGAAGTTTGAAGCTTTTCGCAAAGCTTTGGGCTTACTTCCTTTCGTGGAGTGACTTCCACATAGCTTGGCACTTCCTTATACATGAGTGCCAGCTCCTTGTTCACCGCATCACTCCAGGGGGGATTTCTTGATATATTTAGGTAGTGATGTGTGTGAACACACTAGGACTGTCGGGGCACTTTTCTCCCTCCTTAGGAGGTTTTTTCCCCCGGCTTGTATATACGCCTATTGGCCTAATGGGCTACTTATCTTTGTACATTCTCTAGTAATACATTCAGTCTTGTGTGTTGTGCTCCAAGCTTCTTCTTCTTCTTCCTTGTGCTGTTCACGTGTTTCCGCAGACATCAAACTCCCACATTCTTTTCGTCCTTGAGAGTTCACCGCTCCAGATTCACCCTCATTTCATCTTTGTCGGTCGAAAAAAATTCATTCTCCAAATTTCATCCCTCAAAATTCAGCCCTCAAAATTCATCCCTCCAAATTCAGCCCTCAAAATTTGTCCCTCAAAATTCATCCTCGCCATCATTTTTCATCCTTCAAAATTCAGCCCTCAAAATTCATCCCTCAAAATTCAGCCCTCAAAATTCATCCCTCAAAATTCAGCCCTCAAAATTCATCCCTCAAAATTGAGCCCTCAAAATTAGTCCCTCAAAATTCATCCCTAAAAATTCAGCCCTCAAAATTTGTCCCTCAAAATTCATCCTCAGCATCATTTTTCATCCCTCAAAATTCAGCCCTCAAAATTCATCCCTCAGAATTCAGCCCTCAAAATTCATCCCTCAAAATTCAGCCCTCAAAATTAGTCCCTCAAAATTCATTCCTCAAAATTCATACCTCAAAATTAGTCCCTCAAAATTCATCCCTCAAAAATTCATCCCTCAAAATTTGTCCCTCAAAATTCAGCCCTCAAAATTCATCCCTAAAAATTCAGCCCTCAAAATTTGTCCCTCAAAATTCATCCTCGGCATCACTGCCCTGAAAATTCATCCATCAAAATTCAGCCCTCAAAATTCATCCCTCAAAATTTAGCGCTCAAAATTTATCCTTCAAAATTTGTCCCTCAAAATTTGTCCCTCAGGCAAAATTTGTCCCTCAATCAAAATTTGTCCTTCAAAATTTGTCCTTCAAATTTTTTCCCTCAAAATTTGTCCCTCAGTCAAAATTTGTCCTTCAAAATTTTTCCTTCAAAATTTATCCCTCAGTCAAAATTTGTCCTTCAAAATTTATCCTTCAAAATTTGTCCTTCAAAACTTGTCCGTCAAAATTTGTCCTTCAAATTTTGTCCCTCAAAGTTTGTTCTTCAAAATTTCTCCTTCAAAATTTGTCCCTCAGTCAAAATTTGTCCCTCAAAATTTGTCCTTCAAAATTTGTCCTCGACGTCAGAATCAAGTCCGCTATCAGAATTGTGATGATGTGTTGATTCATGAAAGATTCTCGCATTCAAGGCCATATTCCAAAGTCTTCAAGTGCTTTTGAGACGGTTGACTGTCAATACCAGAATTAGACCACCTACCCAAAATTAGCCAGATCTCCCTCCAATTTTCTCAGATCGGCGCGAACAGTGATGGTGGAGTAAATGATGGGATATGGTGGAAGCCACTCTCTTGGCCACATGTGTGCAGTGAATAGTGATGGTGCCTTAAATGATGGAATCCGGCCGAAGTCACTCTCTTGGCTCGAGATTTATATAAGAATAAGTTTGCACTCATTTGGGGTACACATACATACGTACAGACGGTCAGAGATATATGTTAGTGAAGGGTCTATTCGGAAGGATATACAGAGATTTAGGAAGCTGAGGGATACACTCACTCTCATCTCTCTGTGATTCTAGCTTTTGTCAATTTGGGTCTACTTGTGTAACTGTGGTATTTTGAGAGTGTTCTAATTAGGCTTCTCCTTGAATATTCTATGCTCACTGATATGATTTTGCCCACTATAGAAGTGGCTTCTCTGTTGGAGAATATACAGAGTGAGAGTTTCTGCATTGGGGGCAGTCAACATGATAGTGAGATTGGATATACTAGGATAGTTGCTTGTAAGCTGGAGTCCATAGTATTGTATACCACACTTGTATACCTTCTCTGCCTTTGTATACTTTCTCTCTGTTGAGATGTCCTAGTTCATCTTTCGTGTGATCAGACCTTTTGTACTGTAACAATTTTATCCTTTGAGTACTAGCGCAACGTTTTTTTTCAATCTTGATCGAATCGGCCTTTTCAGCATCCTTGTAACACTGACTGTTTCTTGGTTTATCGTCTCAAGTAGTACCTCACACAATTATGTTACAAGGTACACTTCCCTAAGGAGAACCTCCCTTGAGTAGAAGGAGTACTAGAAGTATAGATCCGATTACCCCCTCTATAGTTTGGCATGCCTGGGACCCTTGCATTTTTGTGTGAGGTAATTAGTGCTGTATAGAGTGTCTCACACTGTATCTTGGTTTTTTTTGCATCTTGTGAGTGGGCACATGACCCACACTCGAGTAGATAGAGAACCTCTTTGTGTAGAAAGGAGCATCAAGAAGTCAGCTCTACCTTCGGCGAGTACCCCAATACCCTTAAATTTGTCCATTGAATTGGCTTCAACCCCACTCTCAAAAGAGAAGCTGAGGAGGACATTAGATTTTTCTTGAGATACTTCAGAAGAAGCACCAGTGCCAATGGAGGATCTTTCTCATTTACTCTCTAGTTTGAATATCAAGCTCCCTACTTTAAAGGGGCTGGCTTATGAGGATGCAGATGATCACGTGAGGAGATTCATTTCCTTATGCCACGGACAAGGTCTACAGAATCGAGAGGATGCAATGCGGGTACTCTTCCCATCTACATTGGAAGGCCTGGCCGACAAATGATATAGTCAATATGCAGATGGCCACTTCACTACATGGGAGGTACTAAAGACGACATTCTCGCAGACATTTAGACGAAGTGACTCTTTGGAAAGAGCTCTAGATCAGCTAGAGAATCTAAAGCGGAGACCAGGAGTATCCTTTCACGAACTTTACACTAGGACAAAAGCACTTTTTTCACGTCTGCCACATGCTCGAGGTGATTTCCTGGTTAAACAATGGATAGAGAAAGCTTTGCCCAAGTCATCTCAATAGAAGCTTCACAAATCTCTTAGATTGGATGCAACACTGGATGATTTCATTGCAGCTGCATCACGCATTGAGGAAGCTAGGCTAAATTTCGAAGGAGATACTCAACAAAATTATTCATCATATTGAGCAACTCAGGAAGGAGTTGGAAGCCTTAAGAATGCAATAGAGTCAACAAGAAGCGAAGGGCATACCACCACCGTGCCACAATGTTGATGAAGTAGCTCAACTTCGTGTTGTGAGTTAGACGATTTGCGCACCACACAAGACATACGAAGGCAGGTTTGGTGTACAATATGTAGCAAAAATGGACATTCAAATGTTAATTGCCCTACAAAGGTGAGCTATCAATTCTGTGGCAAGGATGGTCATAAAGCAAGAGACTGCTACTACCTCAAGGGAGTACAACAACATGGTAACCCTCCTGTTCTTGATTCGTATTATGCTAGTACTTCAAATGCACCTAATAGAGAAGAGGCTCATCTAACTCGGCCTAGATATAATAGGCCACTGATGTGTTATCATTGTGGTGAGTATGGCCATATGTAGAGCAGTTGTTCTCTATGAGAAGGTGCACCTCCTTGTCAGCATTCTCTAGATGCCAAGGATCACTATTCCATAGATTGCCCAAGAAGCCTCCCTGCTCCAATTCACATGATTGGAGTCTCTCCACAAGTAGAAGATATGATCACTCAGTCTTACGATGTTTCATCTTCTTCAGTACCCATAATGACCAGATCCAGGCAAGCGGCAGCAACTTGTAGAGAGGAAAAACAGGGACTCAAAAATAGAGATGAGGAAAAGAAGGCTGGCTGGAAGGGTGAACCGGACATTGAAGGAGCTTATGATATGGTTACTAATTCCCTTAAGGACCAACCTGCAAGCTCTTAAGAAGACATACAAGAGGTTAAGATTGAGGAAATCTTGAAAGGTATTCATCACAAGGTTAGTTTGTACCAACTCATAAAAATGGATTCAAAAGTAAGAAGTGATTTTTTGAAAGTTATACACTCGGCCTACTTAAGCCCACCACCGAGTATAGATGGTTTCATGGTTGACTTTCCACCTGCATCTTTGGTGGACTATCAAAGCTCAAGGCTATCTGTTTTCATAAACGATGAAGGTTTGACAGGTGTCATTATAGATGGAGGCTCTGACATCAATCTGATGCCTGATTTTACTATGAAGAAACTCAAATTGAACCTCACCAAGGTGGCACTGTTCACTATCACATTAGCATATCAACATCGTGTTATGCCCCTCGGCATCATCGAGAAGGTATACATGTCAGTATAAGGTTGTCAATTCCTCTTGGATTTTGTTGTGATTGTCCTACCATAGGAAAGCTCTTATCCTCTGCTTTTGGGAAGGCCTTAGTTAAGGTCAGCAAAAGCACTACAAGATTGGGGAAGAAACTAGATGTGGATATCCGCGAAGACTAATAACCACTTACAGGTACACTTAGAAGAAGGATGCAACTCCAACAAGACAACTGGATATGTAGATACTCAGGTAATGCCTTCTGTACCCCAAGAAGAAGAAAATTTGTTAAATTGGATGATGGGTGGTGCAGAGTGTTGCACTGTTGAGATTACTGAAATAAATGAAGAACTTGTAAAAGAAGCCCAAGGAAGGGAAAAAGAGTCGAAAAATGAAAATTTAGGCTCAATCACTTACAAAGGAGAAAAAGTGAGTCCTTGTAGGAAAACAGAGACCGAGGTCAAGAAAGAGCCTTTAGAGATCAAATTTGGCCATTTTTCACAAAATGGTCTTGGTGGTCAAAAAGTAGTAGAAAGTGAGCTGGTATCTTTGGGGGGCCCAAATAGTCAAATTGGGCCATCGGACCAAATTAAAGAGCCTTTGGAGATCAAATTTGGCCATTTTTCATAAAATGATCTTGGTGGTCAAAAAGTAGCAGAAAGTGAGTTAGTATCTTTGGGGGGCCCAAATAGTCAAATTGGGCGATCAGACCCAAATCAAAGAGCCTTTCGAGATCAAATTTGGGCATTTTTCACAAAATGGTCTTGGTGGTCAAAAAGTAGGAGAAAGTGAGTTAGTATCTTCGGGGGGCCCAAATAGTCAAATTGGGCCATCGGACCAAATTGGTGCATTCAATCAAAATGGGTCATTTTTATGAGGATTCACCACTACAGAGTTCTACAAAAGGGTAGAAAAACCTAAAAATGACAAAATTGAAGAAGCCTTGGAGGAGGCTAATTTTGAGTCTCAAGGGCCTAATTTTGAGCCTAAGAGAAGAGAAGACCTTCCGTTTTCGGAAATTCCTCAAGGATGGATCAAGAAACATATTGTGCAATATAAGGTGAATTCCACCCCTGCTCACAGTGCAGATGCTTTTTCAAGAGAGACGAGTCCTAAAATGCTATTTCAAGAAGTGAACCTGGGAGATGAAGAAAATCCTCAAATAGTCCACTTAGCCTCCTAGTTGTGGCACTATCCCTTTTTACAATAGAGGGTAACTTCTCTCCTTTTCTCCTATAAAAATGTCCTTGCATGGTCCTACAAGGATCTAACAGGGATTGCAAAGGAGTTTGGATTGCATCGAATACCCCTAGTAGAGGGAGTTGCACCTGCAAGAAGTAGGCCATATCGACTCAATCCAAAATATGCAGAGGCACTAAAACTTGAAATCACAAAACTTGATGAAGCAAGTATTATTGTTCCAGTAGAACATTCAAGGTGGCTTTCATCTATGGTTATTGTACCCAAGAAAAATAGTGAAAAAATAAGAATATGCGTTGATTTTCTTGCTTTAAATAAGGTAACTGTTCAAGATGGTTTCCCTCAATCTTTCTTAGAACAAATATTAGAAGAAGTAGTCGGTCACACTTTGTATAGTTTTCTTGATGGTTGCAAAACACACCTGGTTCATTCAATAGAACAATGTATTTGATACTAGGGAAATGGTTGACAACTTTTCTGTGCATTTTTATGGATGACTTTTCAGTGTTCCCAGGCATAGATAGAAGAGCAGTAGTCAAAGATTTTCACGATCACTTGGAAAATCTAAAGGAAATCTTTGAGCAGTGTCTCAAAACAGGTTTGAAGTTGAATCCTGCTAAATGTCATTTTTTGGTCACTAAAGGCACTCTCCTTGGTCACATCGTGTCTACAAATGGGATAACTGTAGATCTAGCAAAGGTCACTGCTATCCTTTCCATGCCCATTCCACGAACTTCTAAGGAAGTACAAAGCTTTTTAGGCCATGTAGGCTACCATAGGAGATTTATACGGATGTATTCAGAAATAGGTAAGCCTCTGTCAAGGCTTACGGGTAAGAAGATTCCTTTCTCATGGAGTCCTGAGGCTGAAAAGGCATTTTTTTAACTAAAA
This sequence comes from Ceratopteris richardii, assembly GCA_020310875.1. Lineage (NCBI taxonomy): Eukaryota > Viridiplantae > Streptophyta > Polypodiopsida > Polypodiales > Pteridaceae > Ceratopteris > Ceratopteris richardii. Next base: position 127,085,033 of record CM035438.1, read on the forward strand.
TTGAGGCTATGTACTGCTCCACTCTTAACTATTCCTAACTAGTCATTAGAGTTTCATGTGCATACAGATGCTAGTCTTCATGCAATAGGAGCAGTTTTGGCTCAACCCTCCATGCCCAAGGTGGATCAACCTATAGCTTATACTAGCAGACTACTTACCAGAGCAAAAAGAAATTACAGCACTACGGAAAGGGAAGGTTTGGCTATTGTTTTTGCACTCCACAAGTTTAGGCACTACCTTCTAGGTGTGCATTTCATTGTCATATCCAACCATCAGCCCCTCAAATACTTTATTAATAAACCTAGAGTAGCTGGAAGGATTTGGCGTTGGCTACTACTGTTTCAAGAGTATGATTTTGAGATTCATATTAGGCCAGGAAAAGAACACTACATGGCAGATCAGGTGTCAAGGACGGCTATGAGCAAAAAGGCGACAGGTATTAATGATGAACTTGTAGATAGTAGTCTCTTTGCGATAGAGACTCAAACTGAGTGGTATGATGAAATTCTCCATTTTCTCACTTCTGCAAAAATCCGTGAGAACATAAAACCATTAGAAAGGAGGAGATTACTCTTTAAATCCAAAGCATACTCATTTATATATGACCATTTGTATAAATATTTTCATGATGGTATCTTGAGAAAATGTGTTTATCCAGAGGAGGTGAATTTTTCTCTTGAAGCAGCACACAGTGAAGGGCATCTCAAAGTAGAGGAGTTGGCTCACAAAATTATCCAAAGGGGATTATGGTGGCCTCATGTTTACAAAGATGCTATCAAGTTTGCCAAAGGATGTGATATCTTCCAGAGATATGCTCCCAAGCCTAGTACACTAAATTTTCAACCATTAGTAATCTCCATGGGATGGCTACCTTTTGAACGATGGGGTCTTGATTTCATTGGACCAATCAGCCCAACTGGTCAACCTAGTGGTAAGAAGTATATCTTGATGGCCACATGTTATTCTACTAAGTGGGTAGAAGCTAACGCTACTGCTGATTGTACTTCCACTACAATAGCCAAGTTTATGTATAAAAAAATATTCTCAAGATTTGGTTGTCCTCTTGAAGTCACTAGTGATAGAGGCATGCACTTTGTAAACCAATTGTAGCAAATAACCTTTGACAGGTACAAGAACTTCCATAAGAAATCTTGTGCATACTACCCGAGAGCAAATGGGCAGGCAGAAAGTTCTAACAAAATTTTGATCAGATTACTACGCAAATTAGCCTTTGACCATCATAGTTCATGGCCATAGGCCCTCATTGGTGCAATATGGGCTTTCTGAACAACCAGAAGGGGCACCACAGGAGAGAGCCCATTTCTTCTAGTCTATGGGAAAGAGACATTAGCCCCTTTCCAATTCATCATCAGAAAAGAAATTGAAGCAAAAAGCATTGATGTTGACCCTCACATTAGAAGATTGGTAGCATTGGAGGAATATAGGGAAACATTTATGAAGAGGCTGCAAGAAAGCCAGGAAGAAAGGAAACACACTCATGACAAACACTTAAGGACCAATAAGGCGGAAGGGGGAGCTCTACTACTGGTATATTACATTCCATCTGTACCAACTAAATTGGCACCAAAATGGTCAGGACCCTACAAAGCGCTGAGGATATTTCAACAAGGAACAGTACAAGTAGAGGACATACGGGGTGAGAAATTGCCTCTGGTCAACATTTCCATGGTGAAGGCTTATCTAGGATGAACGCTTATCTAAGTTGCAACATTTCAAAAAAAAATCAATCATTGTATATACCCTAGTTCTCATTTCAACTTTTTTTGCCCATAGACAGTTCTAATTTTGTTCTTAGAGATTTAGCCAATATTGAAGAATTGCACCGAGACGGTGCAACATCTTGATGTGGGGGATTGTAATGGAACAAGATTTCATCTTGAATTGTATGCCAGCCCAAAAAAAAAATGTCCTAGCGCCACTTCTTTTCGTCCTTGATAGTTCACCACTCCAGATTCGCCCTCATTTAATCTTTGTCGGTCGAAAAAAAATTCATTCTCCAAATTTCATCCCTCAAAATTCAGCCCTCAAAATTCAGCCCTCAAAATTTGTCCCTCAAAATTCATCCTTGGCATCATTTTTCATCCCTCAAAATTCAGCCCTCAAAATTCATCCCTCAAAATTCAGCCCTCAAAATTCATCCTTCAAAATTCAGCCCTCAAAATTCATCCCTCAAAATTCAGCCCTCAAAATTCATCCCTCAAAATTCAGCCCTCAAAATTAGTCCCTCAAAATTCATCCCTCAAAATTCAGCCCTCAAAATTTGTCCCTCAAAATTCATCCTCGGCATCATTTTCATCCCTCAAAATTAAGCCCTCAAAATTCAGCCCTCAAAATTCATCCCTCAAAATTAGTCCATCAAAATTCATCCCTCAAAATACATCCCTCAAAATTAGTCCCTCAAAATTCATCCCTCAAAATTTGTCCCTCAAATTCATCCCTCAAAATTTAGCCCTCAAAACCTGTCCCTCAAAATTCATCCTCGGCATCATTTTTCATCCCTCAAAATTCAGCCCTAAAAATTCATCCCTCAAAATTCAGCCCTCAAAATTCATCCATCAAAATTGAGCCCTCAAAATTCATCCCTCAAAATTTAGCCCTCAAAATTTATCCTTCAAAATTTGTCCCTTAGTCAAAATTTGTCCCTCAAAATTTGTCCCTCAATCAAAATTTGTCCTTCAAAATTTGTTCTTCAAAATTTGTCCTTCACAATTTGTCCCTCAAAATTTGTCCCTCAGTCAAAATTTGTCCTTCAAAATTTGTCCCTTAGTCAAAATTTGTCCTTAAAAATTTTGTCCTTCAAAATTTTTCCTTCAAAATTTGTCCGTCAAAATTTTTCCTTCAAAATTTGTCCCTTAAAATTTGTCCTTCAAAATTTGTCCTTCAAAATTTGTCCCTCAGTCAAAATTTGTCCCTCAAAATTTGTCCTTCAAAATTTGTCCTCCGCGTTTACAATCCATTACTCCATAAAGTATAACAATATGATTCTATGAGAGAATTGTAATGATGATTCAATGTAAACAATGTTTTTGGTACTAACATTGATGTTTTCTTGAGATAGCACTTAACTTATAAACCTATTTCAAAAATCATCTTTGATGATGATGATGATGGAATAAGATCTATTGAGAGTGATTTAAGTGATGAGAGAACTAAGGATGTTGAGAATGTGAATTTTTTCAAACATTTCCACCATGAAGAGTATTTTTCACTTAGATTATGCATGAAAAGACGTACATATACATGTTGATTTTCTCTTAGATGCACGTCTATTTGCACTTGTAAATAGCATAGAGAAAATTTCAATATCCACTTTTTTTAACCTCATCAAAGACAACCATTTACCCTCATATGCACCATGAATGTTGAAATATGCACATAAAGTATGCATGATAGGGTCTCATTAGATGCCCTTGAATTATGGAATATTTTGAGATTTATCTATGCACTATGAGTGATGGAAAGGACATATGTATATACACATGAAATGGATGGAAGTGAGTGCACATGCTTTGTCATCAAGTGCAAAATACCTTGTCTTTTGCACCATATTTTTTACCATGCATTTTGAAACTATGCGATTGAAAGGGCTACATCATATAGCCTTGCACAAGCACATTATGTATCTTCCACGCACTTGATAAATGATTTTAAAATTCAATATTCCCGTGAAATATTAGTTTCTCTTTAAATGTGATCTTCAATATTGGCCCATCGAGGACAATGTGTAGGTTTAGTAGGGGCAAATATCATAGAGATTCACATCTCTTCAGTTCCAAAAGTAAACTAAATTAAGGGGGTAGTATTATACAACTTTTCCCATTCATTTGATTATCTCAAATCCTCAAAATATAAATTTTTTATCATTAAACTTCACCTTGAGACAATCTTGGGATTTTAGAACACTCATTATATTAAGAAACATCATAGTTAAGGAAGAGATTCAAAAAATGATTTGAAGTGAATAATTTAAAATCAAAGAATCAACTCTCAAAGCTTGATGTTGAAACCATGATATGATAAATCTGAAAGCCATATTCCACAACAAAATTCATGGAAAAGTTGATCTATGAGAAGGTTTCTAAAAGCATATAATGAGGGATCAAATCCCATCTGCATTAGCAGATATAAAAAGAATTTTTTATTAATGTACGCACTAAAATTAGGTGAACATATGATGGTGGTAGTTTGAACTCCATGATAAAATTAGCGAAGAAAATTGGATTGGTAAAATCAAAGGAAATCACTATTTTGTCTCTTGTGCATGCTTTAGGATGAGATTTTGTAGCTTTTGCTTTAATTTTATTGTGAGAGATTTCTTAAAACTATAAAAGAAGCATGTATGGTCACTTGTAAGACATCACTTCTAGGAATCACTTCTTACTCAAGTTCATCATTGAGGATTATCTAGCATTGAAGATTTGGAGGAGATGACTCTACACTTGAAGAGGCGGCACTACTTAGAGTAAGTCTTCATGATGTAGAGGAAGTGTGCTCTATCTTTGATGCAGCTATGGAGATTATTATGAAGATTTCAGAGTATTGATGGAGATTTGTAGGAGATACTCAAGAGATCTATGATCTATGATGAAGATTATCTATTTATCTCGTAACTTTAATGTAAGTTTCAATTACTATTCATCTAAACACTTATTATCTATACAATAGTTCTTTACTCTTTTGAATTTTCACCAATGTCGTTTATTTCTATCTCTGATATGAGGATATTTTTTATAAGTGATCTATTCAATCTTCTTGAGTTTATCTATCTCTTTGAGTTTCCATTCTATCACCTAGGTTGCTTGAAGCAACCCCCTTTGCATCATCATTGGAACACTAGCAGTTGAATTTATTTGCTCAAGTAGGCAGCTTTGTGACACTATATGTCCAAATCGGCTTTGAAATATGACTTTTGAGCCCTGCAAAATTGAAAATTCTAGAGATATGAAAAAAATGAAACATGTCTTCATTAACCTACCGTCACACAAACAAATGAGACATAAGACACAATAACCACAAAAGTTTCAATCAAATAAACTTTTTCTACTAAGATCACTTTATCTTTCTCTTATACAAGTCTTTCTCTAATTCCTACATCTTCATGCTCAAATTTGACATACAAATTTAATGCAACAACTTTCTCGAGAGAGAATGTAAAATGTTATTGCTGCAAAATTTTGATGACATAATCATAATATCCTAAATATGAAATTTCATTATCACATATACATCATTTCTTTTTTTTTTGGAAAAATACATATGGTATATTAAAATTCTCCCCCTCTTTGAAGAACATTGTCCTTAGAGTTGCAAAAAAGGGTGATGTTCCATAAACTCATCTAAACCAATCCATGTTGAATCTTCAGTAAGCTATGCAAACCACTTAACTAATATATCAACTATCTCATGATTCCTAAGATTTCTAATTCTCCTATGCACTATTACTTATACTTCAAGCTCAAAAATGCCATCTCCCTTCGATTGAGATTTTTCTTGCAAAGCGTGATCAACATTAGGAACATACATTTTAAGTAATCCAACGTTGAAAACTAGATGATCTTTCAAGGTGTTAGGCAGATCAAGTGAATACACAACAGAACCGACTTTCTTTAAGATTTTAAAATGACCCTCGCAATGGGAAGACAATTGAAAATCTTTTCCTAAAACCATATTTGATTTAGAAGGGTTCAATTTCAAGAAAACTAGATCATTTGTTCTAATTTCCAAGGGTCTCTTTTTGAGGTCATAATAGAACTTTTGAGGTTTATATGCATCTTTAATGTTTTTCTTTATATTTTTTAGCTCCAAATCCATGTTTTCAAGCACCTATTTAGATACATCGATCCGATATTATGAATTAAAAAGTGAATGTGGTACCAAATAATTATCGTCATACATTGCTTCAAAAGGTGTCATCTTAATATACAAATGACATGTACTATTTTATGCATACTCAACTAGAGGTCAATACTTAGTCCAATTGTTTTATTTATCATTAACATACACATGTAACATATCCTCAAGCACCTTATTAACCCTCTTGATCTCACCATCAATTTGAGGATGAAATGCACTACTCATGTATAACCATGTTCCTATGGACTCAAATGTTTCTTTCCAAAAGATAGACATAAACCTTTAATATTTATCAAAAATTATACTTTTAGGCATACCATGTTCTTGTGGAAAGTTTAGCAACATGCATAGTTGTATAATTTTTCCTCCTCGGAAGAAAATGTGCCATCTTGATGAGATGGTGCACAATAACAAAAATGGTATCATGTCCACTTCTGGTCATATGCTAATTTATTATGAAATCCATAGAGATGGATTCCCATTTTTGATCGGGTGCATCTAATGGCTGTAACATACAAGGAATCCTTTTAAATTCAGCCTTAAGCTATTGCATTTCATACATTCTTTCACATACATCATAATTTTATGTTTCATGTGTGGTCAATATAAATGCATACATATACACACATGTCATCTACATGTTTTATATAAAGTGAAGGATCATTATGACTCGCTATATATCATCAAATTATAAGATATTTTACCAATCTTTCATTCTCTGCCCTTGGTTCTTGTTTAATACCATACAATGCCTTCTTTATCCGACATACAGGATTAGGATATCTAGTCTCCACAAAACCATAATTGTGACATAGACACTTCTCCACTTAGCTCACCATTAAGAAAGGCATTGTTTATACATATTAAGAAAGGCATTGTTTATGTCTAATTCATATATATTCCATCTTTTAGTCTCAACTAAAGCCAACAAAGTTCTCACTATGACCATGTTATCTACTTGACTAAATATTTCCTCATAGTCCAATCCTTGTGTTTGAGCATATCCTTTTGCTACAAGTTTATCCTATATCTTGATACGCTACCATCACTATTTCTTTTAATCTTAAAAACATATTTGCTATGAATTACCTTTTGTTTTGGTGTATTTGGAACTAAATCAAAGTCTTTTTATCCCATAGTGCATCCATTTCTTCTTTCATTGCTTCATCACACTTGTCATTTCCTTCTGGCTTTGCATAACATGTAGTTTCATCTTCCTACTCAACTTTTGTCCTAAAAGCATAATGAGTATTCATAAAAAATTCACAAGTACATCTTTGACGTTTCTTACACTCTTGCAGTTCTTCTCACCTCAAATGCAGGTAATTTTTCTTATTTATTAGGAACCTTTGATGAGTTTCTATATGCATATATACTGTTAATGTCTTCTCCATCATCATTAACATCAACAAGTTTGAGTTTATCTTTACTCTTCTCACTTGGAGACGACCCTTGCATTGAACCTACATTGGAAGATAGCTCTCTTTCTTCCTCTAAACCACTCCTCACATCAATTAAAGTTCTAGTGATTTGATGCAAGTACTCATCTCCATAATCAATAGATATACACTTTTTTGATTTCATATCAAGTTTTGATCTCACTTCACTAGGTACATGCACATAACATATGCAACCAATTACTTTCAAATGACTTACACTTGGTTTCCTTTTAAGCGATACCTTATATGGTTTCAAATGAGGAGCTCTATCACTAGGAAATCTATTCAATGTGTATGTCATAGTTGTGCTAACAAATTTATCCCAAAAACAACTAAGAAAACACATATCATTTAGCATGCTTCATCTATGATTTTGTTGCTCCTCTCTACATCTCCATTTTCTTTATGGAGTATAATTGCATGTCACATCTTTTTTAATACCTTCATCAGATTTTAGCTTCTTAAAATACCTTTCTGTTTGCTTCTTGACATATGATTTGAACTTCTTGAAACAATAAAAAATTTCGCTCTTACGTTTAATGAAATACAAAAATGTCATTCTACTAAGATCATGTATGAATGATACATAATACTTATTACCAGACAAGGATGCCTCTTTAATAGGACCCCACACATCTATGTGTATATGATCTAGCAAACCATCACTTACATAGTCTGAATTCTTGAAGGTTGTTAACTTTGGTTGCCCATTTGACATACTTCACAAATATGAACCATATTTTTCTTGGTAAGATCGGATAATCCTTCAACAATCCTCCTTTTTGATAGATTCTTTAACTTGCTTACATTCATGTGGCCAAATCTCTTGTGCCACACGTTAAGTTTTGCTATCTATTAACAGGTTATGAGACTAAAATCCACTATTGGGTTCTAGGGATGGTGAGGGGTCTGTATTATAGAGGCCCTATGTTTAGTTCCTAGATAAAACATGCATTGCATCGAGTTATTCATCACTTTACTCTGACTATCCACCAACAAACTTGTAAATAGTAATTTCATCACCAAACTTTTCAACATTAAGCGAATTACTTCACTGCAATCAAGTATGTCATTCAATTACACAAAATAACACACATTTCTTCACTCACCATCAACGCGCAACCATAATTGAACTTATATCTTCACTAGCAAAGTATTATAGAGACAAGATCATCCGAATAACTTAATACTCAAAACAATAAAGGATCAATATACGAGGATAAGGAAAAACTTGCACTGAAAACAATCTACACACACACCACCCAGACCCACAGTCCGGTTTCTTGCTTCTCCTGCGCGTCTACTTCCACACATCTTTCATTATCAAAGAGTTACAATTGTTACGCTACATCCTTTCAATGTGCATCTTTTCCAACTATATTTTCTAGTAATTACAATTACATTCCGGTGACCTAACAGAGGGGTCTGTATTACAGAGGCCCTATGTTTATTTTCCAAGATAAAAAAATGCACTCCATAGAGTTATTCATCACTTTACTCTGACTATCCACCAACAAACTTGTAAATAGTAATTTCATCACCAAACTTTTCAACATTAAGCGAATTACTTCACCACGATAAAGTATGTCATTCAATTACACAGAATAACACGGATTTCTTCATTAAAAATCGATGTGCAACCATAATTAAACTTATATCTTCACCAGCATAGTATTATGTAGACAAGATCACCGGAATAACTTAATACTCAAAACAATAAACGATCAATACACTGGGAAAAGTAAAGACTTGCACTAAAAGCGATCCACAGGCACACCACCCAGACCCACAGTCCGGCGTCTTGCTTCTCCTGCGCATATACTTATGCACACCTTTGATTGTCAAAGACTTACAATTGTTACGCTACATCCTTCAACTTTTCCAATTATATTTTCCAGTACTTACAATTACATTCCTGCGGCCTAACACTGGCATGCATGGTGGACTCTAAGCCAGAATTGGTTAAGTACAAAAAATAGTTAAGAATCATTGATGATGCCCTGAATATACATAGTGCGAACTAAACTAAAGGTACACAAAATTTTCTACTTCAAGGACTCTAACATCTCCTAGGGAACATGTGGTTCTACCAAATGAGCATCTTTATGCACCGAACTAGAAGCAATGACTTGGGCTAACAAAACTTCACTTTGGCTCTACAAAAAAGCCTCTTGTAGATAGAAGTCATTGGCAATGGCTATATCTCTGCATAAATTGGCATCATCAATTTCTACATCTATTTGGGAAAGGCAATTCTACTTAATATCAAGTTGCTTTTCTGGATGATCTAACTTCTGCTGCTAAAACTGCATTGTTCGAAAAAACTCTTGACACTCCTTTTGAATAGCTTTGATCTCTTTCTTTAGCTTAGCAGTATGACTAATCTCTTCATCTAACACGTTACCTTTTTGGAACAATTCTTCTGTAACCTGCCTCAATTTTTCTTCACCTTGTAGTACCTTGTAAGAGAGTACCTTAGAAGCTTGTTCGATTTCAACAAGGCGAGTGCAAGTATTAGCTAACTCCTAACTGAGACCAGTCATTGCATCACTTTTATCTGTCAATGCCTGCTTTAGAAGAGAGATCTCCGCATTTTTTGCTGCAATAATCTCATCCTTCATGGTAACCTATTCCTATAATAAACATTCATTGGCTCTGGCTGCCAAAATCTCTTCGTGCAGGGGAGTAATATCTGCCTCTAACATATCAACCATTGATTGATATTCAGTGCACAGGGATTGTTGAGCATCATATAACTGAGCATGTAGTTGCTTGGATAAATGCGTATGGAAGTCACGGATCTGAGTCAATTGTAAAAACGCATCCGGTACTAAAAATGTTGATAATGGTAGAGAAGGTTTTACAGAAACTGTAGCAGAAGATGAAGGAGAGAATAATTGGGTGAAGAGGGAATAGGGCAAGAATGGGAGACTACCACCGAGTGATTAGGGGATGAAGGGCATACTAGGGGACTAGGGGGTAAAGGTACCCGAGAAGGTGAAGGAAGAGGGTTTACCAGATTTTCTGTATTATTAACGTGAGGCATGGACTTTGGTTGAGATGGAGGAACAATGGAATAAACTTTGTTCGGCTGGACTTCCCGGTGGACGAGGGACTCAACTATCACTTCTAGTGTGGTTTGATGGGTGGTGTCAGCAAGTGTTTCCTTTGGTGCTCTGTCTAGAACAACCTCCTATTGCTTGTCGGGTGTCTCGGTGTGTTGAACATCTTCCATAACAATGTCTTCAATGGTTTTGTCCTTAGGCGAGGGTGGGGCTGAAGATGCATGCATTGATGAAGCTATGTCCTAAAGGAGTACTTTACTGAAAGAGGTGGTAGAGGTGAGCCGATGTATCACCAGATAATGAAAAATCATCCAAATACACCCGCATAAACATAGTTAGGTAGGGAGAAAAGATTTCCTACATGCATCACTGAAAGGTGCTTGGAGCCTTGCATAGACCGAATCACATCAATGTGCAAGCATATACTCCCTAATTTGTAATAAACGCGGTCTTGGGAATATCCATTTCATCCATGCGTACTTGATTGTAGCCACTATAACCATAAAAAAAAAGAGTACATTTCTCGTCTTGCAACATCATCTAGCATAGTATCCAAGAAAGGTAGTGGAAAGGGATCGGGTACTATCGCCACATTTAGTTTTCGGTAGTCCACACAAATGCGTAATTGCTTTTTTTTTTTGGGACAATGACAATAGGAGAGATCCATTCGGCTTGCTCAATGGGAACAATGAAACCTACTTTCAACAGTCGATCCAGTTCAGCTTTCACTTGCACAGCATAATTGGGATTCATTCGATAACTCTGTTGTTTAATTGGCTGAGCATCGGATTTCAACATCACAAGGTGTTGGTAGATACGAGGATCCAATCCCTTCATATCGCGATAGTCCCAAGCGAATACATCAAAAAATTCCTTTAGCAACTGCAGTAAGTCATCTTGAAAAGTCTTAGGTAATCCGGCCTTAATCTTGACCAGACGCGGACTAACCTCGTCACCCAAATTGCAAGTGATTAGTTGATCTTCTAGTACATAGACCTGTCCAAGCATGGAAATATATTCAAGTGGGGGGAGTAAATGTTGGAGATTAGTAGCATCCAAAACTTGATCCGCAATTGGTTCCACTTCTTCGGTGAGAGGAACTATCGTACAAGTAGCCGGGGTCCAATTATCCATTATGGTTGCAAATCAACTATACCCAATGCTAACAAATCCTGGTTAGCATCTAGAAAAGCTTCTTCTTTGTCATTCAAAAGGCCATCCAACATATGCACAGGTTCCGCCACGTAAGGTCGTGCATGGAAGTCGCAGGACCTCATATCATCCAAGGGTACAACATATTTTTAGTGATTGCTTTTAAACATAAGTTCATGTGCAAACCAATCATGTAACACTTTTGCCTATTTCAACCAGGGCCTCCCAAATAATAAGTTGTAATCTAGGCTTGATTCGGGTAATTCCAAGACAACAAAGGTCATTATGAACATTGCTCCCTGTAGGCTAATGGGTATATCATGCACCAAACCCACTAGATGTACACGAGATTGATCAGCCATTCTTACAAAGAACTGGATGGGTTCAATCTGAGTCCATCCTAACTTCTTACAGAGTGCCTCTATAGCAATATTAACCCCTGAGCCTCCGTCAATCAACACTTGTGTAATTTTGTGGTTTTTATCCCATACCATAATTAAAGGAAGAGCATGATCCACCGTAGAATCAATTTTCGGGTTGATGGTTGTTGTAGCAGGTGTGCATGAAGATCTTGGACTAATTTGTTGTTGAAATTGTTGTCGAGTAACAGGGACCAATGATAAAAGTTGCTCCAATGGGATTGTAATATATGCTTTTGATAAAATATTCCACATAGAATCAAATACCCGTCTACCCGATATCAAGTGTGGTGTGTCCTCTAACGGTAATTGGATCAGATCCCTCTCTTTTGGTGGGGCATTCTATATTGTCTGTTGGACCATCGGTATCGGATCGGGAAAAATAGTTGGTTCTTGAATTGCCCACCTGCTAGCTTTAGTAAACATCCGTTGTTGTTCTCGAATTCTTGGTTCAAAAATCTCCACATCTGGGTGCAACTTCTTACCGGACTGTGTTTGAACTGCTACCACTTGTGTATCTACGACTGAGACGGATACCATATTTGTCATTGGATGCTATCATTGTTTTCTTTGCTTATCATATTCAGATGCTTCTTTACAATATCTGCAGATATGTCCAATTTCTCCACAAAAATGGCATCTTGGTGGTGGGATAGATGCACTTTCACTGGCTAGTCCTGAATTGCAATGAGGCTATCCAAAATTTTTTGGTCATGGTCCTCTGTAATTTTTTTTTAGTTTGATAAGATGTATTTCTCAAATGTGGTGGTATGTAGTGGGTAGATGGTTGTCCCTGCTCCTCTATTATGGCATTTAGGGTCGGTCTAGTCTGTACTTTGGCATTATATGGACAAGTTTCGGTAGAATGACTCGTCGTATTACAAATAGCACAGAACATTTGATTTAGTGCACAAGTTGAAGTAGTATGCCCCGGGTTCTTAAACTTGGTGCAATATACTTGTTTCAATGCATCATCGTTCATACTCTCGGAGGCTTTTAACCAATCAAGAGCTTCAATAAAACCACGAACCTTAGATTCCAATTATAATGTGATAGCAATGACTGCATCCAAGGTCATACCACCCACACATCGAATAATCATAACTTGTTTGAGTTGGGGGTTTAGTCCATTAATAAACCATTGGGTAATCACATCATCCAGTAGATTAGCATGCACTGGAGGCAGGTGCCATAGGTGAGTGCAGAATAATGTTGCATACTCTTGCACACTCTGATGTGGTTTCTGTCTATTGTTTTGTAAATAATTAAAGATTTCAGTTGCCTTTTCCTTTAATCGAGGACATTGCAAAAAGGCATTCTTAATATCGTCGTATTGATAGAAATAATTCATATCATATTCGGTTAACCAACAAGTAGCTTCGTTAACAAGATTAGATTGAAACACTATGGCCTTATATGTCGGATCTGCTCGATAGTTTAGTACAGCATAATTAATTTCAAAAGTACGGACATGAGCATCAGGATCATCACCTCGAAATCCATGAAATTTAGTATATGTGACTCTGGCAAGTATCGATCGTGGGGTTATAACCTGTTGTTGTTGTTGTTGTTGATGATGATGCTATTGCTCCGTACTACTCATGTTGTCTAAATCAACAGAATTATCACTTTCGAATTACTTGAATAAGTTGATTCCAATTGGTGCTTTGTCATATAGTCACCTTGCAAAATCTATGATCGTATGGTATCACTGAGTTGATCACACAGGTCTAAGTTCAACTGCCATTTATCGTACTTCATGTTTGAGATAAAATTTTCACCAGAACTTTCACCCACAAATTTACTAGAACCATCAGAACCAAAACAGAAAATTGGGTTATCACCTAAATTCACCAAGTTATCATCGGAATTAGCCCCTACTCCACTAACTGCACTTTCAACATATGGAACTGGTTGAAATTCTGGGATCACTACGAAACCATTGCTACTGCTTTTAAGGGTCCTTTTGTAATCCTTGAACAAGAAAATAATGTGGTGCCACTCCACTAGTTCGAGTATCATGCTTTCCTTTAGATGATTGTCCTTCCCCACTGCCACCCTAAGGTGTTCCCAATGTACTCGTAACTTTCCACGGATGCTGATCACTTCAGTACTTTGGATAAGATTCATCGGAATGCATTATAGGCATATATCATAGAATTCTTTCTTTCATCCAAACTTAATCTACCCTCAGACTGGCTATTCCATGCCCCATGGTCGACGCCAGTGTTAATGGGTTATGAGAATAAAATCCACTACTGGGTTCTTGGGATGGTCAGGGTCTGTATTACAGAGGCCCTATGTTCATTTTCCCAGATAAAACATGCACTGCAGAGAGTTATTCATCACTTTACTCTGACTATCCACTAGCAAACTTGTAAATAGTAATTTCATCACCAAACTTTTCAACATTAAGCAAATTACTTCACAGCGATAAAGTATGTCATTCAATTGCACAAAATAACATAGATTTCTTCACTGACGATTGATGCGCAACCATAATTTAACTTATATGTTCACCAACAAAGTATTACGCAGACAAGATCACTGAAATAACTTAATACTCAAAATAGTAAACGATCAATACACTAGGATAAGTAAAAACTGGTGTTGAAAACGATCCACAGCCGCACCACCCAGACCCACAGTCCGGCATCTTCCTTCTCGTGCGCATCTACTTTCGCACACCTTTCATTATCAAAGAGTTACAATTGTTATGCTACATCCTTTCGATGTGCACCTTTTCCAATTATATTTTCTAGTAATTACAATTACATTCTGGCAGCCTAACACTATCAAATACATACCATCTGAGAAATAGTTTGTATCATTTGGGATTCCCCTTGAATGTAAACAATCTACATTGTTTTTAACCTTAAGCAATTAATCTCTTCTACTTTGGATCTTTAATGAAGTAACCTACATGAATAAATGTCACTTCCAAACCTTTTTCTACTACTTGACCAACCAACATCAAATTCTTAGTGATTTTTGGCACATATGGTATAGTCTTTAAGCAATCCTTCTTGCATTCATCCTACATGAAAACAGCTCTAACTTACATAATCTTATCTCTTGTATAGGATCCTGTTTCAGTTTGACCTTTACATGAAGGATTATGCATAGTTGAAAACAATGAAGCATCAATGGACATGGTTAGAGCAACCACTATCTACATACCATACATCACTATTGCAATTCATCTTACCTTCTACATTCATCATAACAAGATAATCATATTGTAAGACATTGTTTTATAGAGACCTTACATGTGTGGGTGGGACAAGGGCTAAGCATAGCCAAGGTCCCTAGCTTTATGAATATCCTAAGGTACCTATGGAGTCATGCAAATGAGTGTGCATGATGTCCACATATCTACATTACAACATTCGAGATTGTTTTTGTTTTTTAATAAAAGGAAGTTTGGCCTTGGCCTACTTTCCAAAAGAGGGAACAAGATACAAGTGAATGGGACTAGTGCCCTTGGGACCTCCCAAATCCCACAAAGCAGGGGTAGAAGTGGTCGGTGTAGAGAGCATTACAAAGGAGGTTAACAACTCTCCCGTCCCCCTCATGTAGGGCCCACTTGGGCTTGATCTTGTTGTTTTCGATGAGAAACACTTTCTGATGCCTAAGAGGTAGGGACCTCTTACACTTGGAGATTCTTTTGCCAAGGAGGAATAGCAACCGAACGATCAATCACTCTTTAGGAGGGTGTCAAAAATTGTTCGCACACTGCTCCCTCCAAATCTTCCAGAGGATTTCCCCTCTTATAGTGTTCCACAGTGTCGTTGAGCAGACGATTGCTTCACCAAGAAACACTTGCTTCCAGGTGATTTGTGCCTGTAGTCTCAAAATATTCCCAAGGGTCAGCGAGAGTAGGAGAGACATTGGGCAAGCAAAGAAGATGTGGCCCAGATTCTCGATGTTCTGGCGGCAAGGCTTGCACCACGATGAAGCCCCACAAATTTTGTTAGCCTTTAGGTTGCTCCAGATACCATGGTGGAGAATTTTCCACATGAGAACTAATTTTCTGATCTCGATGAGAGGATGCTAGATAGACATGAACTTCAAATCCCAACACAGCCTTGTCCAATTCAGACACCACTTCTTGTTCAACGTGATATGATAGTCCATATTTGTTGGAGTTTATTGATCTCCAAAGTACAGCTAGAAGTAGGTGAAACCCAACAGGACCTAGTTGACTTTTTCACAAACTTGTATGCACAGACCAATTTTCTTGCAGAGCAAATTTCTCTTTACTCACTAGGAATTTTCCAAAACTGTTTCACACACATAAACTAGACTCTAAGAGCTTTCCAACAAGATATAGAACACCTCAAATGGATAAATACACAATGAGCTATGACCTCTGCAATATGCAGCTTTAATGGAGAGCTTGAAACAGAGATGAACCTGAGGACACACATCACTTGCAGAGACTACTGCTCTTAACTCACAACTCCAATGACTTTGAAACTTTCCAGAATACAAGTAGACTTAAAGAGCTTTCTAACAAGCCAAAGAACACATGATTTGGATACATACACAAGGATATATGACCTCTGCAAGTTTGAGGTTTAATGGAGACCTTCAGCAGGGATAAAAAACAGAGAACACACACTACTTGCAGAGAGTATTGCTCTCAGCTCACACATTCAATGATTATGAAAATTTCCAGGAAGAAAGTAGACAGTAAGAGCTTTCCAATGAGCTATCAAACATGTAATTTGGATATATAATGAGGGAGATACAAGCTCTGCAATCTCTGCATACAAAACTACAATAGTGTAGAGATACACATATGACTCTCTTGGACCTCCCACAAGATCACGACTTTTCTCCTCTTTTTATAGCATGGGAAACTAATCTAAAACCTTCCTAATACATCTAAATTCGTGGTAGACACTTGGATGGAGGTATTACATGACTCAAGTGCTCAAATAAGCAAAGTATTGATGGACTTTGAGAACTAGCCACATCGACCTTTCACTAGGACACCACTGAAGCTCCCTTGTGACTCACTAATTTGACTCACCATGTTCTAGAACTCACGTGGTATTTTTGCTACATTTTATGAATAATATGAGCCTTCTTGAAGTATTTGAAGACTTCCCAAAGGTATTTACATAATTTGAAACTTGTACCCTACATAAAATAAATGTTCGCAACATTCTCCCCCTCAAGTTTCAAAGGGTATTTCCTTCATGCCAAGAATATAGTTGAATCTTTGAAGCTTTGGTCCATCCAAGGATTTGGTGAAGATATCTGCAACTTGATCATTTGTTCCAACAAAAGAAACCTGCACTTCATTGTTCATGGCCTTCTCTCGAACATAATGATAGTGAACCTCTATATGCTTTGTTCTAGCATGAAAAATAGGATTTGAGGTCATATGAATGCTGCTCAAGTTATCCCCATATATCAGTGGTACATCAACCTGCACATTCAAGTCATGAAACAACTTTTTAAACCACATAACCTCAGTAGTAGCCAATGCTAAAAGTCTATACTCAGCCTCTGTAGAAGATAAAGCAACTGTAGGCTGTTTCTTTGAACTCCATGTTAATGTCTTGTTTCCTGCTATTACCACATATCCACTTGTGGATCTTCTGTCATCTTTGCTTCCAGCCCAATCTGCATCACTAAAGACTTTAAGAGTTAGATCAGCATCATGACTATAAAATAATCCTTCGTTCATGGTACCTTTCAAATACCGAAGCACTCTTTTCGCTGCATGCATATGAGGTACTCTAGGTTCATGCATAAACTGTGACAATACTCCCACTGCATAACATATATCAGGTCTAGTTTTTGTTGCATAAATCAAAGATCCTACCATGGATCTATATACATTCATATCATGCAACTCATCACCTTCCTTTGCGCTTAGCTTTACATTACATTCCATTGGAGTAGAAACAAATTTACATTCCTGCATACCAAACCTTTTCAGCATATCACATATATACTTTCTTTGTATCAACCACATACCTTCATCACTATACACAATTTCAATCCCAAGAAAGTATCTGAGCAAACCAAGATCTGAAATTTTAAATTCTTTTCCCAAATTACCTTTTATCTCATCAATTGCTTTTGCATCATTCTCTGTAATCAACAAGTCATCCACATAAATGCATACATAGACACACATGCCATCTACATGTTTTACATAAAGTGAAGGATCAGCATGACTCGCTGTGTATCCTTGCAGCATAAGATACTTTACCAACCTTGCATTCCATGCTCTTGGTGCCTGCTTAAGACCATACAATGCCTTCTTTAACCTGCATACATGATTAGGACATTTTGCATCCACATAACCATCTGGTTGTGACATATACACTTCTTCATTTAACTCACCATTAAGAAAGGCATTCTTTATATCGAGTTGATATATATTCCACCTCTTACTTGCAGCTAAAGCCAACAAAGTTCTCACCGTTGCCATATTTGCTACTGGACTAAATGTTTCCTCATAGTCCACACCTTGAGTTTGATTATATCCTTTTGCTACAAGTCTAGCCTTATATCTAGACACACTACCATCACTATTTCTTTTAATCTTAAAAACCCACTTACAACCAATTACCTTTTGCTTTGGTGTACTTGGAACTAAATTCCAAGTCTCGTTATCATGTAGTGCTTCAATTTCTTCTCTCATTAATTTCTCCCACTTTTCATCTCCTTTGGCCTCATCATAACATGTGGGTTCATTTTCCTGCTCAACTTTTGTCATAAAAGCATAATGAGTATTCATGAAAGATTCATAAGTATACCTTTGAGGTTGCTTACTTACTCTTGAAGTTCTTCTTACCTCCAATGTAGATGCTCTTCCTTTCTTATTAGGAACCTTTGATGATTCTCCATACTCACATACATCACTAATTTCCTCTCCTTCATCATTAACTTCAACAAGTTTGAGTTTACCTTTACTTTTAACACTTGGAGGTGACTCTTGCCTTAATCTTCCATTGAAAGGTGATCCTCTTTCTTCATCTAAACCACTCCTTTCATCATTTAAACTTCCTGATGGCTGAACTATGCATTCATCTCCTTCAACCACACCTTCTTCATTTTCATCCATGACCTGCAAACAATTCTTATCTGCATACCATGAAAGTGATTCATCAAAGTTTACATCTCTTGACACAACAACCTTATTGGTATGAGGATTATAGCATCTATATCCTCTTTGAGTATCTGCATAACCAATGAATATACATTTTTCTGATTTTGCATCAAGTTTAGATCTCACCTCACTAGGTACATGTACATAACATACACAGCCAAATACTTTCAAATGACTTACACTTGGTTTCCTTCCATTCCATACCTCATATGGTGTCAAATGATGAACTCCAGCAGTCGGAACTCTATTCATAATGTAAACACTTGTGCTAACAGCTTCAGCCCAAAAATAATTAGGCAAACACATATCATTAAGCATGCTTCTAGATGCTTCTGCTATGATTCTGTTTCTTCTTTCTGCGACTCCATTTTGTTGTGGAGTATACCTGCATGTAACTTCTCTTTTGATACCTTCATCATACAAAAAATCAGTAAAAGCTTGAGAGAAATACTCTCCTCCTCCATCGGATCTTAGCTTCTTAATATACCTTCCTGTTTGCTTTTCGACATATGATTTGAACTTCTTGAAACAATCAAAGACCTCACTCTTATGTTTAATAAAATACACAAATGTCATTCTACTATGATCGTCAATGAATGATACATAGTACTTATTACCAACCAAGGATGCCTCTTTAGTAGGTCCCCACACATCTGTGTGTATGAGATCTAGCAATCCATCACTTACATAGCTTGAATGCTTGAAAGGTTGTCTACTCTGCTTACCCATTTGACATGCTTCACAAAGATGCACCATATGTTGCTTAGTAAGATCAGGTAATCCTTCAACAATCCTCTTCTTTGATAGCTCCTTTAACCTGTGTACATTCATGTGTCCAATCCTTTTGTGCCATAGATCAAGCTCTGCTATTCGATGCATACCATAAGAGAAATAGTTTGTATGATTTGGGTTTACCTTGAATGTAAACAATCTACCTTGTTCTTGACCTCTAGCAATTAACCTCCTTTGCTTTGGATCCTCAATGAAGCAACCTGCATGATTAAATCTCACTTGTAGACCTTTTTCTACCATTTGACCAACCGACATCAAATTCTTAGTGATCGTTGGCACATAAAGTACATCCTTCAAGCAATTTTTCTTGCTCTTATCCTGCATAACAACATCTCCAACCTGCATAATCTTATGTGTTGTATCATCTCCTGTTTCAACATGACCTTTACATGACGGATTATGCATATTAGAAAACCATGAATCATCATGAGACATGTGATTAGAACAACCACTATCTACATACCATACATCGCTATTGCAATTCATCTTAGTTTCTACATTCATCATAAGAAGAGAATCATAATCATCACTTTTACCTTCAACTGCATAATTTCCTTGTTGTTTACCTCTTCTTGAATAGCCTCCTCTTCGATTACCACCTTGATTATTTTCATTTTGATAACAATCTTTGGCATAGTGTCCATACCTTCCACATATATAGCAATTGTTCTTATTATCTTCACTCCTTTGTCTTTGGTTGTAGTTGTAGTAGCCTCTCGTACCTCTAGCGCTTGATCTTCCTCTTCCTCTTGTGTTGAAGAAGCCACTTGAAGTCCTTTGATCATCGCTCCTTCTTCCTCCACCTCTATTTGAACCTCTTCCACCTCTGTTTCCACCTCTTGATGATCCTACATAAAGAGCTTGTCCTTGAGATCCTTTTTGATTTGAAGTAGAACCATTTAGATTCATCTCCTCCGTGACCATGAGGGCAATAAGTTGATCAAAATCTGGTAATTCTCCTCTGACATAAACTGAAGTAATGAAGGGTTTCCATCTCTCATCATCTTTGAGTCCGTTGAGAGTATGTGCAACCAAGTCGTCGTCCTCCACATGAGCTTGAATTGATCCTAGTTGATCTGCAATCTCTTTAACTTTCAATATGTAATCATTGACCGATGTCCTTGTATCTTTCTTTATGTTATTCAACTCATTTTTGAGTTGAATCTTCCTTGCTCTTGTACCTGTAGCATACAACCTTTCCAATGCAAGCCAAACATCTCTACTTGTGTCTAGATCTTGTATGTGTCCTACCATTGAATCTTGAACATTTTGTGATAAAATGAATATAACCCTTTTGTCTCTCTCATTCCAAAGTCTAAACTCCCTCAATTGTTGCTGATTTGGGTCCTCTGGTAATGTGGGTTTGATATCTGTGCCGTCAATCAAACCATACAAGCCTCTACCTTGCAAGTATGCTGTGATTCTAAACTTCCATGCTTGATAATTGGTCTTATCAAGCTTCTCTATTTGTGCATGTTGGTCTCCCATAATACAAATGCTAAGCTTCCTCCTTTAAGCCTCCTTTCCAATGTGTGTGATGAGCAGAAATATAATATTTACCTTGTAAATGAGGTATGTGCACCTTTCTTTGCTTGGATGTTGCTTCAGATGCCTCCTTGCAATCTTCTTCTACCTTTGTGTAGTGTTGATGATGAACTACTTCTTTGATAGCTTCAAATTCTTCGTCAAGGTATGATAACCTTCTCGAAGCCTCCAAGTACTTGCTCTGATACCAATGTTGGAGTTTATTGATCTCCAAAGTACAGCTAGAAGTAGGTGAAACCCAACAGGACCTAGTTGACTTTTTCACAAACTTGTATGCACAGACCAATTTTCTTGCAGAGCAAATTTCTCTTTACTCACTAGGAATTTTCCAAAACTGTTTCACACACATAAACTAGACTCTAAGAGCTTTCCAACAAGATATAGAACACCTCAAATGGATAAATACACAATGAGCTATGACCTCTGCAATATGCAGCTTTAATGGAGAGCTTGAAACAGAGATGAACCTGAGGACACACATCACTTGCAGAGACTACTGCTCTTAACTCACAACTCCAATGACTTTGAAACTTTCCAGAATACAAGTAGACTTAAAGAGCTTTCTAACAAGCCAAAGAACACATGATTTGGATACATACACAAGGATATATGACCTCTGCAAGTTTGAGGTTTAATGGAGACCTTCAGCAGGGATAAAAAACAGAGAACACACACTACTTGCAGAGAGTATTGCTCTCAGCTCACACATCCAATGATTATGAAAATTTCCAGGAAGAAAGTAGACAGTAAGAGCTTTCCAATGAGCTATCAAACATGTAATTTGGATATATAATGAGGGAGATACAAGCTCTGCAATCTCTGCATACAAAACTACAATAGTGTAGAGATACACATATGACTCTCTTGGACCTCCCACAAGATCACGACTTTTCTCCTCTTTTTATAGCATGGGAAACTAATCTAAAACCTTCCTAATACATCTAAATTCGTGGTAGACACTTGGATGGAGGTATTACATGACTCAAGTGCTCAAATAAGCAAAGTATTGATGGACTTTGAGAACTAGCCACATCGACCTTTCACTAGGACACCACTGAAGCTCCCTTGTGACTCACTAATTTGACTCACCATGTTCTAGAACTCACGTGGTATTTTTGCTACATTTTATGAATAATATGAGCCTTCTTGAAGTATTTGAAGACTTCCCAAAGGTATTTACATAATTTGAAACTTGTACCCTACATAAAATAAATGTTCGCAACAATATTCACCTTGATTCTAGGAATTTTTGGACAATCGATTGCCATTGTGTCACATAAGACCCTCATGGCATGGTGGGTCTCGCCCAAAGAGGAGTTGGATTTTTGAACATTTCCAAGTAATGCATGTGCTCTGGAGGAGAGTCCAATCTTCGAAGCTCACTCTCATTTCTGTGTCTATGTCCTCAAAATCTGATCCACTAATTAGTTTCTTGTTTCCAAAGCTACCTCCAATGTTTGAAACCATTGTTCTAGAGCATCTTAGCATTTTGGACGTTCCATGTGGCCGCACCCCGGATGTCAGAGATCAAAAACCATATGGAGTCATTTTGTCTAATATCGGCCACCCATTTCCAATATTCTATGACTCTCGCAAATTATATGAGCTTGTTCCAACTCTTCCAGAGGGAGCGCACAAGAATTGAACCTTTAGGGGAGATCCAAATTGGGGAAAATAAAAGTGAAGGAGGTCCAATTCCTTCTAGCTAGGGATGCCGACCAACCTAATCATGTTCTCATTCCTAAAGATGAGCTTGGCCCACAAGGTCTCATAATTACACCAAGCCTCGATGATCCATTTTGCTGCCAAGTTGTCAACTATGCCTTCAATATCCATGATGCCCACACCTCGACAGTCCTTTTGGTTGCTGCAGGTAGACCATTTAATTTTGGGGAACCATCTTCTGTTGTGATCCCTAGTCCAAAGAAAGTTTTTGCTGATACTTTCTAATCATTTTGAGTCATATTGACAAAACCATGGTTGAGAGGTAAAGAGAGACTTTTAATATGGCCCAATTCCATATGATGTTCCATGAGATGACTTAGCCCTTTCGTGGAAATAACAAAGAGCATTGTGGCCAAATGGGCATCCTTGCCAAATACATGTTTTGGTCTGATAGCCTTCGATAGCTAGTAGTTGATATTTATTTGATCACAAAGTCCCATTCCAACCTATCATAGGCTTTGTGGAAGTCAATCTTTAAGGAAAACAATGTCTTTCTTGGATTCTTTAGCAAATTTGAGACCTTCCCAAATATCAATAATAGATTCAAGTATTGATCTACACTTGATGAATACTTTTTGGTCCTCACTAAGACACCACTTCAAATGATGCAATATTCTCTTGGCAATTACTTTTGCAAGAATCTTGTACCCTGTTTCAAGTATCGTGATTGGGTGCCTAGTTTTCTATTCTATTCTTGTAACCTTTTTTATGAATAAGCTTGGTGACACCCCTTGTTTACGCATTCGAGAAGGGCACTGAAAGTTGAAGCCTCATGCCAAACTAGGCACAATGGGGTGGCCACCACCTCTCTAAGAGACTTAAAAAGTTCATTTGTGAGGCCATCAGGTCCCAAGCCTTTCCCCTTGGGGAGCATGTCAATGACTTGGAGGATCTCATTATCCAAGATGGGTGCATACAAGAGAGATTTCAAGTTGTGTGGTATTCTTGAGGGAGAGACTCTTGAGATGGTTGCCATGCAATCCCTCCTACGGCAAGAAAGGGGTGTCCACACTCCCACGAGATGTGTAAATAGGTCAAAAATAATAGCACTATTTTCTTCTTATATTTTGCATTCGATTCCATTGCCACTAATCAAAAAGGAAATAAAATCTCTAGTTTGCTTCCGCTTGAGGATGCCAAACATCTCTTTAGTTGGTTTTTCAGCATTTCCATCCCACTAATCTTTAAAGTATACTTGTAGGTTTTTTCTTTAAATTTCTTCATCATATCTCAGCATGCCTCTAATTTTTTGTAGAACAATCTAGCATTGGTGGTTCCCTTTGTTCATTTCCTCCTCAAGGTGCCAAAGCCTCCGATATAGCTTCTCTCTCTACCTCTATCGAACCTTGTGAAGCATCTTATGGGTCCTGAATACAATTTGGCGAGTCTTCTCGACCGTAGCCCTCCAACATTTGGCTGGTGAGGTGCAATTAGCAAAAATCGAGTTCCATACCAAGGTAATTTCCTGATGGATAGAGAGGAGGGACAAGGACCTCAGGCAAGCATGAAACCAAGGTGCTTTTTTGAATTCAAGAATTGGCTTCAAAGTGAGAATAATTGGGTAGTGGTCCGATATGATGAATTCAATGTGTTACGAAATTTTAGGCTAGCCCCGTTGGCAGATAATGTTCTATGAAATATAGCTTCTATAGAGTCCTCCTTTCCTAAGGTCGTCCCCAGATCGGATGTTCAACCAAGAGAAGCCATTCGTATCTTTAAACTCCACAAGACCCTGGTGGAGCTTGATTTTGTCCCAAATGTCTTTCTCCCCGCCATCGATGGTGTGCCTTGTATTGTCCCATTGATCCGAATGATCTTCCACCATGTTGAAGTCCCTACAAAGCATCACATTGTGGGGAAGTGAATCTAGAGTGCCCCAAGTATCGATCTACTCTGACCACCTATATGGGGCATACATGAAGACCACAATGAACTAAAAGGGGCCTCCAAAGGAGGCAGCTAACCAATGATGTTTTAGATCCTCATAGGAATTGACAATTCTACTCAACCAAAATTTACTTATTCCAATAGTTATACCCCCCCTAGGGTGAAAAGTGGTAATCCAGACATGGATCAAAGAGATGCATTGGAGACATTTCTGAAGGTCCTCTCCATCAATTTTAATTTCTTGGATACATATAAAATCCAGGTTAAGGCTATTATCACAAAGCCAATGTCCAATAATAGCCGCTGTTGAGGGGTCAATCAACTCTCTGGCAGTAAGTGATATGATGATCATTATTGATGGTTACCCTCTTTGTGAAGAGGGGCCTTGCCTTTTTGGTTTGTCTTTTTTCTTCAAACACGAGAGATCCTGTCCACAAATCTTACCCTTCATAGGGCTCTTCCAAGGCATTTCCAATGGCTATTTCCCCTTAAGGGTCACCTTCTAGAGGAGTGAATTTGGCACTTTTTTGGGAGTCTAGAACCAAAGATTGATCTCTCACTATGGGAGTTGACTATTTTGGGTGCAAGAGGATATAAATGTTGGAGTCTGATGTCTGCGAGAGCACGTAAACAACACAAGGAAGAAGAAAAAGTTTGGAGCACAACACACAATACTGAATGTATTACCAAGAGAATGTAAAAAGATAAGTGACCCATTAGGGTTATAGGCATATATACAAGCTAGGGGAAAATGTTGATATATTTAGGTAGTGATGTGTGTGAACACTCTAGGATTGTCGGGGCACTTTTTCCCTCTTTAGGAGGTTTTTTCCACTGGCTTGTATATACACTATTGCCCTAATGGGATACTTATCTTCGTACATTCTAGTGGTAATACATTCAGTATTGTGTGTTGTGCTCCAAGCTTCTTTTTCTTCCTTGTGTTGTTCGCGTGCTTCTGAAGACGTCTAACTCCAACAATTGGTATCATAGCAGATGAAGCGTCATTGACACCTCTCGAGTTGCAGTCTCAGAATCACATAAATTTTGGAGAGTGTACTCAGCATGTTTCTAAGATCAAAACAGTTTTGTTCTGTGTTGCCAAAATCGTAATCTGAGCTTGTTTTAGCCTCTGAACGCACTATCATAGCGCTTGTGTAGGCAATTTTGTCTTTTTGTGCCAAAGGTATATACCAGTTTTTGTTCACCAGTATAAGCATCTCAAAGACTGCTACAAGTCTAGGAAAATTTGCTTGGGGAGTTCTGTTCAACTTTTTGAGATACAATCAATTTCCTACATCAAGGTATTTTAGTCACTGGCCATGGCTGAAAGCAGTGATGTATTTCGTATGTTGGTTGTTGAGGATAAGTTGGATGGTACGAACTACGTGTTGTGGGCTTATATGATGCGACATGTATTGGTTGCAAAAGGACTATGGAACATTGTGTAGGGTGTTGAAAAACATCCTATCACATGTGCAACTGTTACAACTACAGGTACTGAAGCTGATGCAGAAGGTGTCAAAGATGATGATATTCTGCATATTCCTGTTTGTGATATGGTTTCTATTGCCCCTACTATAGAGAAAATTTGTTGGGATGGGAGAGATGCCTAGGCACATGCATTGATAGCTTTGTCTATCAAACGTGCCATTATTCCTCACATTCGCTCTTGCAGAATAGTTAAGGATGCTTGGGATATACTTACCAGATTGTACCAAGCTAGGAATGAGGCTTGTGTTGCTTACCTCCAAAAATAGTTAGAGAGTGAGCACATGAATGAAGGTGATTCTATGAACCATCTTCTAGCAAAGATCAAAGACTTGAAGGAACAATTGAATTATACTGATGAGGTTATACCAAATAGTTTACTTGTGCAGACTGTTTTGAATGGTCTTCTTGATTCATATCAGAGTTTTGCTGCTACTCTTCGATTGATGAGGAAAGGAAATCCAAATGCCTTGTCATTTGAGGAGTTAATCATTGTTCTGTTGCAAGAAGATCAGTCCAGGCAGAACAGGTCCATTATGTGTGTTGCAGATCAAGTTTTCATGGCTAGTCAGAAGGGCAAAGGAAAATGGAGCTCTTCAACTAGTAAGCAGAAACCTACTAATTTTGCACAATCGAAGAGGGAAGACAAAGATGAAAAGGAATCAAAAAAGCAAAATTTTTTTTGCAAGTACTTATAGGAAATGATCATATTATAAAGAACTGTCCAAAACTGGTTGCTAAAGAGGCAAAGAAGAAAGAGGCTAGAATGGTTGTTGCAGAGGCCTCTACAACAAAAATTGAGTCTGCTAATCTTGTGTAGGAAGAAGAATGGGCATTTACTACTGTTTGCAGTTTTGACCCGTCTTCTCATGAGTAGTGCATGTTTGCAGTAGACTTAGATGTTTGGTTCTTTGACAATGGGGTGACCAAACATATTACATCGCAGCGTAGTTTCTTCTCTTCGCTCGAGCCTGCCCCTACAAGGAACATTGTTACATTCGCCAACAACTCCTCTTATCCTGTTATGGGAGTTGGTAAGATCATTTTAACTACTACTGATGGTAGTTCTTTCACTTTGTCAGCTGCTTTGTTTTGTGCCAGGGATCAAGAAAAATCTGTTATCGGTTTTTGCATTAGCCAAGATTGGCTTGGTTGTGAAATTTGTTAATGACAAATGTGTAGTTCATGAACTCTCAAATGGTGATGTGATTATTGCTTCTAGCATTTTATGTCATGGGCTATATAAGCTCATAGACTATGAAAGATATGTAAATGATTACGCATGTGCAGTACATGATGGCTATGTCAGATGCAGAGCTTTTGCATGCACACTTTGGTCATCTCAATTTTGCTAGTTTGTTATGCCAGCAGAAATCTCAAATGGTGTCCTCTTTGCCCAAACTTGAGGCACCCGGAAAACATGTTTGTGAAGGCTGTATTTTGGGAAAAATGCAGCTTGGTTCAGTTCAAGCTACTCAGAAATTGCAGCTTGTACATAGTGATCCCTATGGTCCTATGCAGACACCTTCTTTTGGAAATTATCTTTACTTTGTGAATTTCATCGATGATTTTTCTAGGCATGCATAGGTGTATCCATTGAAGGAAAAGTCCGAAGAGTTCATGTGCTTCAAACAGTTTTTGGTTTTGGCTGAAAATCTATCAAGATGTAAAATGGGCACCCTCCATTCAGATCAAGGGGGGGGGAATATATGTCTTCTGATTTTAATGCATTTTTGGCTAAACGTGGGATGAAACACTAGTATACAGTGTCGTATACACCTCAATAGAATGGAGTTGCTAAACAAAAGAATGGATCACTCATGGAGATGGCGAGGTGTATGGTCAAGAGTCAAGCTTTACCAAATAGTTTTTGGCTTGAGGTTGTCATGTGTGTCGCATATGTACTTAGCAGGTGTCCCACTCAAGCCCTATACTCTATCACTTCATATAAGGCTTGGCATGATTGCAAGCCATCTGTTGCTCATCTGCATGTTTTTGGTTGTTTGGCATATGCCTTAGTGCCTGAAGAACACCATAGAAAATTGGATGATAAAGCAGTAAAATGTATTTTTGTTGGGTATAATTTTGAAAGTAAAGGCTATCATCTGTATCATCCACAGACTAAATGCATTCTGGTTAGCTGCGATGTTGTTTTTCAAGAAGATGCTATTCAGCTATTGCTTTCATGTACTAAGGAGACATCTGTTAGCTCCAAAGACTTGTATGATACTTTGTTGCCTCTTTTTTACAGGTGGAAAGTCTAGTGTTGGTGCTAATGAGGCAACTTCTCAGCATTTGGAGGTTTCATGTGATGATGTAGATCATCCCATTTTCGATGCAGATTTACAAGATGCACTTGTTGATGAGAGAGGTGATATTGAGGAGGCAAAAACTATGCCAAAATGGATGGTGCAGACTTTGTGTGATAGCAAATTAGATGCAACTCTATCATATCATACTCGATCAGGCTCTCATAGTACCTCTTTTGCATCAAATTGCTATGATATGGCTGCATCTAGCCTCTGTGATTAGAATCAGCCTGTTTCATTTGACGAAGCACAAAATTCATAAATATGGATGGCTACTATGCAATCTGAATATGATGCTATAATGAAGAACGGTACTTGGCTTTTATGTGACTTGCCTCCTGGTAAGAAGGCCATTGGCACTAAGTGAGTTTACAAGCTAAAGCGCAAGCCTAATGGAACAGTTGATAGGTATAAGACTAGGCTTGTTGCAAAGGGTTATGCACAGGAAAGAGGCATTGATTTTGATGAGACCTTTGCACCTACGTGCCATATGACTACTGTTCGGAGCATTTGTGCACTTGCAACCCATCATGGTTGGAATGTATATCAGTTGGACATCAAAATTGCATTTCTAAATGGTGATTTGCATGAAGAAGTGTATTTTTTTTAGTCTCGTGGCTTTGTGTAGAAAGGGCATGAAAACTAGGTGTGTAGGTTAACAAAGGCATTATATGGTTTAAAGCAAGCACCATGTGCTTGATATGAGAAGATACATGCCTATCTGATTACACATGGTTTTTTGAATAGCCCAACTGAAAGTAACTTTTATGTTAAGCGTGCTCATGATGTACGTCTGATCATTGTTGTCTATGTTGATGACATGTTGCTCACTGGTCCTATTGAGAAGCATATTGCTGATTTTAAGGCTAATTTTCATGCCTCATTTGAGATGTCCAATTTGGGGCATTTGCATCAGTATTTGGGCATTCAATTTATGCAAGTTGATGGTGGAATGGCTTTGTGTCAAACGAAATATATTGACACATTATTGTAGTGTTTTGGCCTTGAAGACTGTAGGCCTACCTCTTATAGAGACAAGTTTACGATTGAGTCTCCATGATGCTAGAGATGCATTTGATGATGTCCTCTATTAGCAAGCAGTTGGATGCATGATTTACTTATGCATTACTCAACCAGATATTCAGTTTGTTGCTCTGCCTAGGGAGAAGTTTGAAGCTTTCCACAAAGCTTT
Organism: Ceratopteris richardii; assembly: GCA_020310875.1. Taxonomy (NCBI): domain Eukaryota; kingdom Viridiplantae; phylum Streptophyta; class Polypodiopsida; order Polypodiales; family Pteridaceae; genus Ceratopteris; species Ceratopteris richardii. The sequence continues at coordinate 127,115,058 of CM035438.1, forward strand.
GGGCTTACTTCCTTTTGTGTAGTGATTTCCACATAGCTTGGCACTTCCTTATACATTAGTGCGAGCTACTTGTTTACCACATCAATCTTAGGGGGAATTTGTTCATATATTTAGGTAGTGATGTGTGTGAACACTCTAGGACTACGGGGGCACTTTTTTCCCTCTTTAGGAGGTTTTTTTCCCTTGTATATATGCCTATTGCCCTAATGGGCTACTTACCTTTGTACATTCTAGTGGTAATACATTTAGTATTGTGTGTTGTGCTCCAAGCTTCTTCTTCTTCCTTGTGTTGTTCGCGTTCTTCCACATACATCTAACTCCAATAGAAAAGACCTCCTAAAGAGGAAAAAAAGTGCCTGAGCGGTCCTAGTGTGTTCACACAAATTACTACCTAAATATATCAACAAATCCCCCCTAGGAGTGATGCAGTGAATAAGGAGCTCGCACTCATGTATAAGGAAGTGTCAAGCTAAGTGGAATCAATCCATAAAAGGATGTAAGCCCAAAAAGCTTCAAACTTCTCTCTAGGAAGAGCCTTTGTGAAAAGGTCTGCAATGCTCTCTTGTGTGGGCATGTATGCCAAACTAATCTTTCCTATCGAGAACCTCTCCCTGACATAATGATAGTGCACCTCAATGTGCTTAGTGGGAGCATGGAACAGAGGGTTCCTCGCAAGTGCCAATGTGCTCTGACTATAAGTGAAGATGGTGGTGGTAGAAGACTCACCAACATCCAAATCAGCCATAAGGTGTCTAAGCCACGCGCACTCAACAGTCACTATGAAAGATGCCCTATACTCAGCCTCACAACTAGAAGTGGCCACAGCAGGTTGCTTCTTGCTCAACGAAGACATACATGAATCTCCAAGCATGAAGCAAAAGCCACTAGTGGACACACGAGTGTCATTGCAACGAGCCTACTCAGAGTCAGAAAAAGCATGTAAATCTGGCGGTAGTGATCCCCCCTTGGGATAAGACAATCCAAGCATTCAGGTACCACTCAAGTAGCAAAAGATGCGCTTAATTTCCTCCTAATGCTTGACACCTAGGAATTGCATAAACCTACTCATCTGTGATTATTTTAGTTTACAACCAAAAAGACATGTGAAAATAGATTTATATTCAAATAACTAGCAAATTGTAGCCATTTTAACGTAATCCTCCTTCTCATAGGAAGGATGCATTTGAATCATAATAAAAGAATCATACCTTCATGTATTGTTGTTAGCAAACCTCTCCTCTAACAACTCTAAATTCTTCAAAGGTATTATAATATTCTCTAATATTCAATTACTTGCTTTAATACCAATGTTGGAGTTCATTGAACAAAGTATAACTAAAAGTAGGTGGAACCCGCCAGGATTTAGCTCATCTTCTTACAAACTTACTTGGAGAAAACCATGTATGCTTATAGAAATTATTGCTCTTTATTCATTTGAAAATTTTCAAAACTATTCTATGTGCATATAATAGACACAACGATCTTTCAAATGAGCTTGATGAACCTAAGAATAGACATGACTTGGAGAGACCACTACCAAGCATTTGTTTTTATGGATGTGGACATATTCTCTGAAGTTTCTAGACAATTGTCAAAATGACAAGTGTAAATAGATTTATCATTAAAAGAACTAGAAAACTCTAGTCATTCTCACATCATCCTCATTCTCATAGGAAGGGGACATTTGTATCATAAGAAGATATTCATACTTTTGTGTAGTAATGATGATCGACCTCTGCTCCAATAACTTTAAATTCTTCATTAGTAGTTATCGTTACATGGTACCAATTCTCAAGTAATGTCCTAAGAGAGGGTTCTCATGTGTGAGCATGTCTTAAGAGAGGTTTTTCATGTGTGACTATATCTTTAGAGAGGGTTCCTATGTCTAAATATGTCAAAGCTTCATGAAATTCAAGGTCTCTTTCAAGATCAAACACTCAAACCCTGATGCTTACATCTCTCACCGTTGTGAGGAGCGATGGACAATATGGAGAATGAGAGGGCCTTGACAAAAATCTTCTCCATACTAGCCAAAATTTGACTTAGAATCTTTAGTAGACTCCATATGCTTCTGATATATGCAAAAGCACCTCTATGGTACTTTTGAACATGAACCTAAAACATCTATGTCAAAATAGAGAATTTTTTAGTAGTGCTCTTGTAGAGAAAACCTTCTATTTGTGAGGAATGTACTAAGAGATTTACTGAGACCTCACAACCTAGTAGGAATCAGCCCAATAAATTTTTCACACATTGAAATGAAGTGACTAGTTAAATGTAACAAGTTATATCATGAATTTAAAAGGGCTATATGGATACAAATATCTATAAGGGTCAAGGGGGTGATCTTGACTTTTCAGGAGGATGAAGATGCACATGCATAATCATACAAAGTTTTTCATATCTTAGTGCACACAACTCGAGTGACCATAGAACTTTATAGGTGCACTCAAAAAAGTCTTACCTTCATGTTCTAATCTATAAACAAGATAGTGATACCATATACACACTATAATGAAGCAGAAGACGTTGTGAGACTAAGAGCAATATACTCACACAATACTGAATAGTGAACAATCTAGATGATCAAACATGATGTAAATGTATCGGTAAGTACAGTATGGTAGATAGATCTGTTGAAGGACTCTAAGAGCTTTGAGTTAAGCACAATAGTCACTCCAAATGAGTGTAATCTCTACTTGATTAACCATGAACAAGTGAAAAATGTATATGTACACTTTTTCAACCCTCACTTTTGCTTTGATGTAACTAATATTCTCCCATCTATTTGGTAGCTACTTTTCAATTTTGAAGTAAAAAAAGCCTAGGATTCCACTTTCAATACATTTAGAAGATTCTCTTTTGAGATACTCTCTATTTTGGTGAAAGCAATGTCCTTGTTTAACCTTGGAAATAAATCAAACATAGCATGTGTAAACATAATGCTTTAACTAATAACTTTGAAATGTCCAATGCACATGGTGAAGCACTTAAGCTTGCCTTATGCACCAACAAATGTTATGGTCAACTCAAGTTCAAGTAAAAGTTGAGCCCAAGCAACCCCTATTCGCTTCAGTTTGGGTTCATTAATGTCGTGTTTTTGTGTGTATATACATGACTAGATGCATATGTGTTGCATATGCATGCTTACATATAAGCATCTAAATTTTTTTTGTGTGTATTCATGTGATTTTTTGTGTGTTTTGTATATGTTTTTGTGTCTCTTAGTCTATAAAAAGATGAACAGACCAATTAGGTTTTTTGGAAACGAAAGTAACAAAAAATGAATTTCGAAAGTGGATAGAGAGAGATAGAAAGAGAAAGAGAGTGAGAGAGAGAGAGAAAGAGAAAAAAGGGAGAGTCTGATCCTCAATCTTTGGACTGTATAAGTATGATATTTGTGATATCTTAGCATATATGCATGTACATCCTTATGTACACTTGGCTAATAAAAATATGCTTTGACTACCTCGTAAGTTTTATTAACATTGGGATGTTTGACACTGGGATCATTATGACATTGAAACAAAAACTATGGTTTAAGTTTTAAGCTACTAGGTACATACACCCTATTTTTTTCGACAATAAGTACTTATCCTAGATTGAGTAGTTCTTATACTGCTTAGTCAAGAATTCCTTGGGTTGGCTTGATCTATGGACAACATCCTATAAAGCTTGGTTGTAGCTTGGACTTTCTTTACATTTACCCTTCAATGGTTTGATCATATCATTACACACGTGTAGAACTCCACATATTTATCATAAAAATTCTACTCAAAGCATCTACGAGTGCATTGAATTTCCCCTTTCTACATCTAAGTTCATAATTAAACTCTTGGAGGAATTTGGACCATTACGATTTGTTGGAATCTGGGGCCCCAGGATCGTTCCAATTCTAAAACCTTTGAGCATACGCAACTTAATTAATCAAGATGATATGTGAGATATAAAAAGAAAGAGATCTTTAGACAAGGATAGTGAACGTAAGCAAGATGCTTACTCACTAAAAAACAGATGTCCAAATTACAACGTGGGAGTACTAATCAACCATATGATATGGTGCACTCACTAAGGAAGAATATCCAAGAAGATGATGATACAAAATTCAGATTATGCTATTATAATGTGAGTGTGTGTGAAGCGAATGAGCAATGAAGTGTACCTAATCTCACAAGATAGTGCAACAAATTTGAAAATGACTAAACCCTAATTTTGAAATTAGGGTACAAAAACCCTAAAAACAAAATATAAGGCTAACTTACAAAAGATAGCTGCCTCCAACTTGTAGAAGACTTCTTGCTCCAAGAGAGTAGCCTCTCCTTCACCAAATCTTCACCTCCAAAGCTTCAAAACTCCAAAATTCTAGCTTGAGATCTTTCAAATAGTGTCCCAACATGCTCCTTATATAGTTTTTACTCCCAAAATAAATCCAAGCAAAAAACTTCTACGAAAATCTGCTTTATCGCCCTCCAATGATGCTATCATTAATTTTTACAATGGCTTTTGCTTTTTCCTTTAAAAATTGCGATCACTTTAAAAGTAGATTTTGTTTTAAATTGGATTGCCTAATTTTAGTTGCTTTTGGCCAAGTTGACAATATGACCTAGCTTTTTAAGTTTGGACCTTTATAAAATGCTTTTCCTCCATTTTGAGCTGAATTAGGGTTTGGCTTTTCACCTCTTCTGACATCTGATGGAAAAATGAAGCATACCACTAGATAGCTCTCGCGAAGCTCTATCTATCTAGGCTAAAAAAATTTTACCCAAACTATACAAAAAATGCTAAGTCCAAAATGTGGATTTGCTAGAAATGTACCATATGTACATTGACTTCCAACAATCCCTCCTTCAATGTCATATTGGTATAAGCTTTAGTAACCTGCATATCTTCTCATGACTATCTCTAGTCAATGCTTTGGTAAAAATATTTGCAACATTTTCACTAGAAGGAACATAAACTAGCTCAATGTTCTTCTTTGCTATCTGCTCTCGAATATAGTGGTAGTGTACCTCTATATGCTTTGTCCTTGCATGATGCACTGGATTTTTCGTTATCACTCTGGCTATCTGAAAATATCTAAATGGGTTCTTGTACTCTCACATGTAGATAACTGACAATCTTTTGCAACCATACTCACTCTAGAGTAGTTGTAAATGTTGCACGATATTTAGCTTCACACGATGAAGTTGCAATAGTGGGTTGTCTTTCAAAAGCCATGAGATAAGACAATCTCCAAGATAAAAACAAAATCCACTAGTACTTCTTCTAGTGTCTCTATCACCTGCCCAGTCAGAATCTAAAATTCCTTTTAGTAACAAATGTGTAGATTTCAAAAATACCATAGCATAATTTCAAGTTCCCTTCAAATATCAAAAGATCCACTTTACTGCTTTCCAATGTAACATTGTCAGATTCCGCATGAACCTTGATACTTGAGAAATTGCAAACTATATATCAAGATGTGTATTAAAAAGATAATATATCAAGCATCCAACTGCTTGACTATATAAAGTAGCATCAAATGGCTCTACATGTGCTACCATTTGTAAAGATGCATTCTGATCCATAGGTGTTTGCATAGGTTTAGAATCAATCATCTGAAACCTTTCCAAAAGTTTCTCAATGTACTTCTGTTGTGTCATATATTGGTAGGAAGCATGTACAAACAAGATACAGAGGGTGTATTAGCTTGTTGTGTCGAGGACAATGAGCATAGTAGTTGGTTGCAACAAGCTCATGAAGGATTGCTAGGAAATCACTATTCTAAACAACGAACATTGCAGAATCTAAAATGTTTAGGAGTGTATTGGCCTAGTATGGATAAAGAAATACATGTGTGGATTAAGAATTGTCCAGTGTGCTAGGAAAAACCCCGAGTGGAGCATGCTACCCTTTATCATGTGTCATTAATCCCAGATTGGAGTGCTCCATTGGTAGAATTCATGAGATTGGGAACATTACCCAATGAGGCTAGTCTAGCAAGCAAACAAAGCATGGAGAAAGAGGCTTAGGACTATGCCTTAGTAGGAGACAACCTATTCCGAAGACGCAAAGATGGTTACTTAAGACTGTGTGTTCATGAATCAGACTATTTCAAAGTCTTAGAAACTACACATAGTGGTGTTGCATGTGGACACTTCAGGCCTGATCGAGTAATCAAGAACATTCTATTCTCAGGACTTTGGTGGCCAACTCTTCATATGGATGCACATACCTATGTGAAGAAATGTGACACATGCCAATGTGTGCAATATCTGATTAGAAAAGATGAGATGCCTTTGAGGCCAATGATGGGAGGACATGCATTCTCGAAGTGGGGGATAGACTTTGTAGGTCCTATTAACCCCCCAGCTAGAAACTCCCACGCAGAGTACATTATGGTAGCCACAAATTACCTTACAAAGTGGATAGAAGTAAAAGCTACAACAAAGAATGATGCTCAAATGATGGCTATATTCTTATCTGAGAATGTCTTCACGAGATATGGACTATCAATAGAGCTAGTAAGTGATAGAGGTACAAAATTCTTGAATGAAGTTATTGAAAACCTTCTCCAAGAATTCTTGGTGATTCATTAGAAGTCTGCCCCCTATCATCCACAAGTTAATAGACTAGCCGAGAGCACAAATAAGATTCTATGCAATGTATTGACTAAAATGGTAAATAATAAATGATCTGATTGGGATAAACACCTTCATCATGTTGTTTGGGCTAATCGAGTTGCCTATAAAATGGTACTCAATGCCACCCCATTTGAGATGGTCTCTTTGGACAGAATGTTGTGTTACCATTAGATTTCCTGATCCCGACTTTAAAAGTAGCACAAGAGCATTCATGGAATGGACATGAGTTGTCCGCCAGGATATTTGATCTAGAATGCTTAGGTGAGACTAGGCTATGAGTGGCAGCAAAATCGATCCTGCACAAAAAAGACAAAAGGCATACTTTGATGCACACATCAAAGATAAAGGATTGAAAGAGGGAGACCTAGTGTTGGTTTATACACTAAAACAACATGCCCAAAAATTGGGAAAAAGCGGATATGGACCCATGATCGTTAATAGAATTTCCACTAGTGCACAGTACAATTGGCCACTTTAGAAGGAGACATCTTGCCAAGCTATATTAGTGGATGTGGAGTCAAGCTATATCAAGAACCTCTTACGAAGGATATACTAATGAGGCTCAACACTACCAAGAAACGAAAAGCAAAAGTGTTAAGGGTTAGAGAGGAAGCAGAAGGAGAGGCTAGAGAGGGCGTTGGGAGAAATAAGTTAAGGCAAAAAGGCCTAGATGTTAATCCCAATGCCCCAAGATATCACATGGCCATGTGCCAAACATCGGGTGTAATTGCTTCTCAAATAATCAATCGATGACCCTTTGTGACCATAGAGGTAGGACAAGGGCAAAATTTAAGGACTCTGAGAGCACTGATTGACTCAGGTGCAGCAACTAGTGTACTTAGGCTCTCATACTGCGAAGACCTATAATTGAACATCAGTTCCATAAACGCCTATCTCATAGGATTGGGAGGTGCGAGAACCCCTTTTTTGGGTGAGGTAGCTTTTCCCATCTACCTTCAAGATGTCCGAATGAAATTCAAAATGCTAGTATGTCAGGATGAGGACCTTATGGAGCCATTTGTCTTGGGTCAAGATTGGATCTATGACCAGGAAGTCAACTTAAAACTAAGAAGTAAAATTCTTCAAGTTTGGGTACATGAACAATGCATTACATTAGAATTAGATAATTGCATGATCAGAAATCTAGGAATCACACATTCTCTTAGTTCTTCTAGGACTAATATTATAGAAGAAGATGTTGTATGTGTCAAAAGCTCTATGATGCAAAAAAAACTTAGTCATGGAAGAACATGCGCAAAGGTGAACAAACCTTTCTTCTTCTTCAAAGACTAATGCAACCACAGTAGTTCAACCATAGAAGCAAGAGAAGCAGCACAAGCTAAACACTAGATCAAATAGACAACCAAAATTCAAGAAGAAAGTAGTTCTAGGCATGAAGCAGATTTGGGTACGAAAAGGAGAACAACCACCAGTCATGTTCTAACAATTCCCATCCAAGCACGTCAATCATGCCAAAAGAAGAACCAAGCAACTAGGATACACTCAACCACAATGTATCCCACTAGTTTGGGTGCCTAAGACATTAGCTGCAGCTCAACAAGGGCAATTACACATGTGGGTACCCAAGAAACTCTTACATACACAAAACCCTAGGCTCTCACTCATAGAAAAATTCTCAACAAAGAAGCCAAGGAGAAGCAAGAGTCAGAACCAAGCACACAAATCAAAAGAGGATCAACTCACCTCTTCAGCAATAGTCAGACGACAATCATCAAGGATAGGGGTTTTGAAGCCAAAAGCATGAGTATCCCCCACAGAACCAAAGAGCCAACCAGGAGGGATACAAAAGGTACAAAATGATCCAAAGATGAAGTTGCCAAAGGTGCTCTCTACAAAGCCAAACAGAGTTCTAAAACGGATTCCTATAAGGAGGAATGGTCAATCGTCAGTTAACCATCAGTTGATTGCATCATTTCGAGATCCAGTGGAGGCCTCCAAATAAAGATGGGATCAAAATCTACAAGTAACATCGGAAGGCTCGACATGCGAAAACCATGTGCTCCTTGCACAATCCTATCTTTTGCACCATTCAGGTCATGCATTTCCAAAGTATGCGTCAATATAGGGCCACATTACACGGCCATGCATAGACACAGTTGAGAATCCCAAGCACATGAGATACAATTGGCATATGTAAAATATTTTATTGATACTAACCTCTCTTCTTGTTTTATGACATTGTTCCAAAAAAAGGGCAGAAAAGGAAAAAAGGAAGAAGAGAGAGAAAGAAAAGAAAAGAAAAAGAGAAGTGACAGGTCCATGTTCTTGAAGAATCTCATTAGTGCATCATCAACAAGGACATTCATCAACAACAAAAGACAAGCCAATGGTCCATCACCATGATGGGAGTACAACACAAAGAGATGAACATCGACCAGCCATTCACCATGGTAAGAATCCCCTACTTTGGCAACCCTATAACAATGATAGATTAGGAAACCTCTTCATTAGTATACCCTTGAGCACTTAGCTCAAAACCCAATTTTTTGCATCATATTTTTTAACATGCATTCCGCAAGTAAGCATGCATAGGGCCACATTACAAGGCCGTGCACAAGGCACATATTTTCTTCAACCCATGCACTAACACACTTACCCATCATTCATTATGGGTTATGCATACTTGGCATGAAAAGTATGAAACCCATGTTTGAAAGATCCAGAGGAACTCAAGGTTACAACATTAGTACCTATGAAGCAACTCATAGTGGACAATTGATCAAATTCAACTATGACAACCTCTTCTAAGAAACTTGCAATTTTTGGAAGCTCACAAATATAGCACAATGTTGGACGCCAAAGAAGAAGTACATACAAAGGGACTAAAACTTGCAAAGGTTAGCAACAAAAAAATGAAGAACAGGACAACAGACCCTGCAGCATTTGAAGGATAGACCGTTCTTGTGGGTACATGATGGACATCACCTCTCAAAGTACCACATAGAATACCCACTACAACAAGGGTCTGTCATGGACGACAGACTCGAGAGGGGGGGAGTATTAGCACTCAAGGTTAGGAATGAGTCATAAGAACATGTCGAAGAAGTGGACACACAAGAAGAAGGAGCAAGTAGGGATCTCTAAGAAGTGTGTGTCATAATTTCAAAAGAAATCCATATAAAAATAGTGATTTTGATAACTTAAAACCATTGTAAATATCATTTAATATTTTAGAAACTCCGTTTTGTTCAAGCTGAGGAGTCCTCAACCTTGAGGAGTACTAGAAGTATAATCCTACCAATTTTCATAATTTTTAGACCTCATTTGAGCCCTCAAATAAGCCTTGGAACCTAATTTTTAACTCGTCCAGACACTTGGTCTGGTGTTTGTTGTTACCCTTTGGAGTTGTCCTCTCCAATCATTATAGCACAAAGGATCAACTACACATCTTTAAATTGTCAATCTGGGAAGTATGCAAAGACCACAGCCCCTTCTAGTTAATGGAATCCAAGAATAAGGATTAAGATGACTGTTTTTATGAGAAATTATGAAGGAGAGAAATATCTAGGGTTTTGATTATCTAGAGTTGTATAGCAGCAATTTCAATGATTCTTGCACCTAAGATGTGCCATTTTTCCTGTAGAATATAATTATGAAGTCAAATCTCAAAAACAATACCTGTATCACACATACGAGACAATCCCGGTTCCATGAAAACTGAGAGTTTCCATTTCCAGCTTTGTTCTTCTGCACTTCCTTACTCAATACACTAAGAATCACCTCTCTTCATACATCTTACTCAAAAATACACAAATGAAGCTCACAAATTCCATGGATCATACAAAGAATAGACTCAACAAATCAAGAGAATGTACATGAAAGGGAGAAACACGATTTTATGCAAGAGAGCTCTTCACATTACTTGGATAGCAAAAATAATACAACCAACCCTCTCATAATAGAGGAAATTATCTTTTATACTTTTTCAAGTGTCCCTTTTCACACTTGAATTTTTGTCCTTTTCCCCTCTAATATAAAAATATGCTATCAAAGTGCTTCCAAAAATTCTAGAAAAAATACATATGATTCTAATTTACATGAGGAAGACTCTTCCTAATTTTTACATCATTTGTATAAATATTTCTACAAGTTTTTGACATTTTACAAATAATTTCCTTTCAAAAAATGCTTCTTCTAACATTCTTCTCCTCCTAGAATTTTTGGCTCCTGACAAAAAATACTCTTGCAGATAAGTAGTAAGAGATTCCTTTATTTCTTTTTTCTTTCATAAACCTGTGACAATAGATAATGACTTCTCCTTTCTGTAATGTTCAAATAGAGCTTTCCTCCATCGTACAAATGCTTCTGGTTTGTCTATCACATCTTTTTTCAGGTATTCAGTATATGCAGCTTCATAAGCAATGAGTCTGGATTTTGTGACTACTGATAAATTCCCAAAGATTTCTGACTCTCTTTCAAAAAATCCGTAATCGAAGGCATCCTCAAGAATTTGGAGATAATGGCTACCCGAAAATAATGTCCTACTGTAATAAGCCATTAAGCAAATCGTGTCTAGAGTTTCACTTAAATCAAAAAGTAAAGCATCAGTTGGTGAATTGAATCCAATGTAATTGAGAATTTTGACATCTGTATCTGTAAATGTTTCTATACATGCCATTATGAGTCGCATCACTCTTATTAATAAAATACAAGCTGGATCATTTACATCTTTATATGTAGATATAACAAACTCTGGTGTATCCATCATATACTTCTTTGTTGGCCATGTTCCTGCTTTAGGTCTTGCTACCTTTGGAAATTTCAGCCATTTTGTTGGAATCTGCCCTGCATTTCTTCTTTCCCATAACACTGTCCATTCTCTTCTCCTTGCTACTAGACAATAGGTTGTATTGATCTTTAGCTCAATAGGTGCCTCTTTCTAGATTTTCTTGCACTCTTTGTTGGCATCTAACCACCTGTTCCTCCATTTAGGATTAGCTTTTTCAAATAGTTCCTTGGTGACATTAATATCCTCATCATATTCCAAATATCTATTTGTTGGCAGTCCTACCCTTGCAATCTGATAATTCTTAATGCTTTCCATAATCATACAAAATGGTATACCTAGACCATCTGCTCCCCAAAGGTGTTGGTCTGGGTTTATTCCTTTGTTGAGAGCAAAATTCACAATCTGTTCTTCATATTCATTATGCATTTTTCTTATGAATTCCATTCTTGATTCCCTTTCTGTTAAAAGTTTTTGAACAAACTCATTTGAATATTCTTCAACAGCTGCTTTGTCTTCTTGTTCATCAAAGTGTTTTCTGTTATCTTCTCCCCTTCATACTCCTCTGCTTGTGTGATCATTACCTGCTCTTCAACCTGTTTTTGTGGATTTTCCATTTTTTTCTGTAGCTCCTCCACCATCAACATTAAGCTTTGATTATGAGATATCCATAACTCTTTTTCTGATTTCCACTCAGTTCTTTCTTTTTCTATACTCAATTGCCATTCACTCCTTTCTTTTGCTATATCCAAATGTAATTTATTGCATCCTCTCATTGAGCTAGCAGCATGCACACTAGCCTGCTTTTCCATTTCCTTGACTTCCTTCAATTCTCTTTGTAACTTCAGAATTTCTTTATTCAACTCCTCCCTCTCATCCTGTATTACTTGTACAATCTTACTCTCTTCTTTTATTTGGCCTTCCTCCATTAGCAATTTTTTATCTCTTCATTTGCTTTGACCATAATTTGATATGAACTTTGAAGAGTTCTAAACCTTCCTTCCATCTTCTTCAACTCCATTTCAATTTTGCTCCTCTGCTCCATCTGTTTAGCACATTTGTCCTCAAGAAATTGAATTTTATTTTGTTGTTGAACCTCCAATTCTTCCAATGAGATTATCCTTTTGGTCAAATCCTCATTTCTTTCCTAGACAATCCTCAGTTGTTCCTCTAACTGTTCCTTTTCTTTCTTTTTCTCAGTAATAATTCTACTACCTTTCACATACTCTGATTCATCCACCATTCCTGATATAATCATGTTTCTACAGATGGTATGAATTGCTCTATATTGCTCATAATGACTTCGCAGGCAGACCTGATATCTTTGGGTATCCTTTCTAACCCAGATTCTAACTCCACTTGCTTTACCTCTATCTGCTTTTCCTCTCTGTATTCATTTTCTTCTTCGTCCTCTTCCTCATATTCTATGACCTGGTTCTTTTGCTCTTCATAGCCCATTTCTTCTTCCCTTTCTTCTGCCTTCTTTTCCTCAATTTCCTGTTGCTTTTGCTCAATGACCTGTCTTTCCTCTTTCTATACTTGGTTATCCTGAATTGAGGTGGAGTCACTCTCTGCTGAGATCTTTATCTGATCATTTAATTGCTGCTCCTTTTGTCCTTCCTCCTGCTCATCTATGTCCATAAAGTCTAATTCTTCTCCTTTTTCCTATTCACTTGTATGCGTGGATTCTTCAACATGATTTAGATAATAAAGTACCTCTTCTATACTTTGATTTATTTCTCTTGTGTATTCCCTTCTTTAACCTCTTTGAAATCCACCTTTCCCAATACTTCCTCTGTTTCCTCAATCTAATCTTTATCTTCTTTATTGTGCACTAAGGTGCATATCTGAGCTTCCTTTTCTACTTCTAGCTTTTCCTCATTTAGTTTGAAATAGGTTTGCTGAGATGGTTTTGTCCATATTGCTTTAAACCCTGTGTCCACGAATCTAATACTGAATTCTTTCCTTGCTTCAAGTTCTTCTTCCCTCATTACTGCTTTACCTTTTAATATCCTTTTTTGCTCCCCAGGACTAACTTGTTTTGCTGCTTCTTCATGGACCTATATTCCTTGTGACTTTTGGCTCAAATATTCTAGTGTTTTGCTTTTTTCAGAGGCTTGTACTGTCACTATTGGTGTGCTAGATACTGAGAGATTTAAACTTTTCAAAAGAAAGTTCTCAATGTCACTTTCTGAATCTGAAGAAAAATGTGAGGAATTGGCTATCCCTTGTTTGTCCATTCTATGTTCTTCTAATGCAATGGATTCCTCTTGATTCATTTCTTCTAATGAAAATTTTAAGGTCTCCTCCCTTTGTGCTTGTTCAACTGCTTTTCCTTTATTCTTTTTTATTAGCCTCTTTTTCTGCACAGGTTTTTTCTGTACCTTCATCTTCACTACTACTATAGTTCTGGTTTTAGGAGGACCTTGTAACTCTTTGAAATATGCGAACAATTCCACTTCCTTTTTAACAAAGACCTCTTCAGTTTCTGCAGCCATCATCTGATCATGTAGCTCTTCATAGTGTTCCACTTCTTCTTGCATCCAATCAATTGCTTTGCATAAATAATTCTCTAACATCTTCTGATATTGGGCTTCATAAATTGCTCTTTTATCATTTCCCTGAGTTAGATAAGCATACAACTATTCTTTACTTGTTTGAGGTGGATGAGGTTCCTTTGAGGACTGTACTTCCTTTTGAGCAGCTTCATGCTCTTCTTTTGTTGCTTCCTCTTGTTCCAATTCTACTTTCTTGGGATCCAATCTTCTCATCTTTACTGGAATGACTTCTTTTGATACCCCTTTCCTTTTTCTTTCTGACCCCCTCATGCTTGTTTGGCCTTCTGCTTCTCTTATGTACATCATCTTAGAAGGACTTTTAACTCCTGACATCAAGCTCTTGAAATATTGAGCTTCTGGGGCCAATTTCAGCTGATCCTCCATACCTAAAACATGATATATAATCCTCGTTAAGAATTGTGCTCCATTCATGAACTTCTTCTGCTCCCAATTCTTTGCTGCTTCCTTCAATTGATCATGGATGTAGGGATTTACATCCATTACTCCAAATGTCTTGGTCCTGTCTTTATTATTGAACATGATCAGTGTCACTAGCTTATGTGGCATGGTATATCTAGGTAGTTTTGGAAAACACAAATATTGAAGAAACATCCTGATAGCATAATCTTCATTCTCTTTCCCTTTGAAATCCACAAATTTGGAATATCTAGCATAGGATGCTTTATCCTTTTTGACAAAACTATTATCCAACTTTGTTCCCATGGTATAAAATTGAAGAGCTGCCCTGATGTGCTCTGCTTTTATAGTAATATGTACCTCTTTGTTCTCTTTGTCCTTGATTGAACAACTGAAATATGCTTCATTACCTTTGCCAACTTCCAACAGACTATTCATAACCTGTGATACTCTCTCAAAATCTATAAAGAATAGAGGTTCATCCAGTAGTCTCTGTAATCCCACTGCTTTCCATCTTTTATAATTGACTGCAATTTTTTGAAATTTATAGAATTCGTGACACAGCATTGTATACTTATGACCTCCAACTCCTATTGTAAAAATGTGTTGACCAATGATACTAAGGGTTTCCTTCAGTTCTTTAGCTATCTTTTCTGCTTCTGGGATATCTTGTTCTTCATCAGACTCCAGCTCCTCCTTTTCCACTGTTGCTTCACTGTCTAAGAACCAATGTCCTCTTGACAAAGTTACAGAGTCAGCTTTGAAGTCATGTTTAGGCAATTCCTTTGGATTCACCATTCTGAAAAAATGTATCATAAACAAAAGAAAACTCCACCCACATGAGTCACAAGAAACATAACAAGAAATCACATTTGTCTTTGAGATGTAATGAAAATATATATATATATAACTCAATTGAATTGATCATCACATGTGTAGCAAGATGTCTAGTGCTTTCATCCCTTCTCTCTTTTTTTATATTTTTTCAATAATAGAAAAGAAAAAATGAATTAATTTTTAAGAAAATTTAGATTTTTATAGGAAAAATAATTAAACAATGACTAAAAGAATAGTGTCTGCTTTTAATCCTGCCAAATTATAACCTATATCTTGCTCGTGCTATATAACTTTATGTAAACAAAAGAGTTGTTATTTTTTCTCTCCTTTTCTTTCTCTTTTCTCTCTTTCTCTTTTTTTTTAAAATAATAATAATTTCCTCTTTACTCTCTTCCCCTCCTATTTCTTTTCCTAGAAAAAGGATGAGGTAGAGTAAATGGAATTAATTTCCTCGATGTCATAATTCCTTTCTGATGAAATTCTGAATTCTTTAATAAGAATCCAAAGTGTGTGTTTGATGAACATTTTTCCCTTTCCTTCATTTGTGACTCATCATGCTTTTGCACTATTTTTGTGTCTTGATTCTTATTTTCTTTCCATTGAAGCAGATCTAATTTTTTCATCCAAAAATACTTAATTACTGTTGATTCCTTTTTTGGAGTATAAAAAACTTCTTTTAATACACAATACTTGGATGTCTTTGGTTTCCACATCCACTTAATGTTGCTGCATTTTGTTGATAAGCAATGCTTGGACTTTCTAGGTCTCCACATCCTTTCAGTCTTGATACCATAATGCTTATGATTATTCCATACTTTCCACCTTTCTTCTGTCTTTTCAACATCTTTGGTTCCTTCAATTTCCTCCTGTTTTTGACTGAAATAGACTTGGCCATGAAGAAGTTTTGTTTGTGGTTCCTTTGTAGCTTCTAGTGAAAAAGTAAATCCCTCCAAATCTGAGTCATAGATATCCTGTTGATTTTCCTGTTCTTCATCACTCAATAATAACATTAAAAACCTTTTGTCATTTATTGTCAATTTAAGATTCATTTTTTCAAAATCCAAGATTACTTTACCTTGCCTAAGCCATGGTTATCCCAAAATCAATTTCTCAGTCATCATATGATCAGGCCATTCTTCACAATCTAGTTTCATTTTTTTCTTCATTGAACTTAACTTCAATAGATAGAGAAGACAAGCTTTGTATTATCTGACCATCGAGTATTTTGATAAGAGTTTTACTCTTATTCCTGTTTAATTTAAACTTATCCAACAATACTAAACTGATCAAATTGACTTGTGCACCTGAATCTATCAAAACCTTGATTTTCTCATTATTAAGATTCATTGTTATAACAGGCAAATGCTTTCTCAATCTTGAAGAACAGCGAGTCGTAACAAACGAGAACTATGTCATAAAAAGAGAACACTCTCTTCAAAAATCAAGCAAATGGCAGCTTATGTTTGAGATTTCTTTATACCAGTATACATATGTTACAAAAATCAAGTGAAAACATGTGATTTTTTGACATTTTTTGTCATTTTCTCATTAAAAAATGAGCTCAAAATGTACTCAAAATTTTACTATATAAGACATTGACATGTCCAAAATCTATATGATAAGACATTGACATGTCCAAAATCTATATGATATGACATTGACATGTCCAAAATCTATATGATAAGACATTGACATGTCTAAAATCTATATAAAGAATGTAAAACTGAATAAATCTTATACAAAAATTACATTTTAGACATATTTTCAATGGGTGGATATCGGATTGTTATTCAAAATTGCTACAAAACATGGTTTCATTAACCAAACTACTTCGAGGCATTTACATAAGCACTAAAAATGTTAGAGAGTTTCAATGCAACTCACAACTACGTCGATCTATGTCTACACCCTCATCATCTAATGCACTTGATTCAGTCTCATACTGTTGAGAGCTCTCTTCTTCTTCTTCTATATCCACAAGAGCTCTATCTTCATCCACGTACATACCAAATTCTGCAGGATCATGCACAGATCTTCTTGTTTGCCTATGATTTCCTGTACCACATACATCTGGAAGCTTTTGTTTTATCATATTGATGGTTGCTTTCCTCAAGTGACCTGTTTTTGTCAAGGAAAAATCATAAACAAGAATATCTACATCATCCATTTTAAGAGTGAATGTGCTTCGAATATTCTTTTTCTTTTTTGAACCTGTTCGTTTAGTATCACACACCATTTCTAAGTTATATTTACCTGTGAATGCATTACTACTTTTAGTGTAATACCAATGCACCATCAAAGCCTCTATTCTTCTCTGATCAATATCTTTAGTTTTCTCTAAAACCTTTGCAATCCAAAATGGTCTGGTAGCCTCATCACCATGAGCAAGTACTGCAATAAGTGTTCCAACATTTATCTCTATTAAATTTCCTTGCCATCTTGCTTCTGCTTGTTTTGTCATCCTTGGGCCTACATAAATATTTCTTTCTGGTGGATGTATAAAACTTTGAACTGCATCTGCATTACATGCTTGGGCCACATTCACGGATCTTTGTGTACAAAAATCCCATGTGAATGGAACATCAACTGGCCAATGACCTACAATTGTATACTGTATAATCTCTTCTTGATGATTGAAAAAGTCCTCCCACCAAGATACATCTTGATCTCCAACATATTTTTTTGCACGCTCAATATGTCTCTTCTTTTCAATGAGTGCATGTATCCAGCTTTTACTTTGATCAACCACATGTCCACATCCTTTTTGTATTGTTTTTATCTTCATATGGTGATTGTTTTGCACCATACACTGTAGACAAATTAGGCACCTGCAATAAGAATCTGCATCCCTCTTTAGGCTCCCACCCAGGAGAAGATGAATACTGCTTTGCAAATAAAAGGGCTATTTCATCAACCCTCCTCGTCAAGAATACATGGTTGAAACTAATATTATGCAATGGAGCCAAAACCTTGGCACTGTTATCAAGGCCCATTGAGCAAAAGTGCTTAAAATTATAAATCTGTGTGAGGTGTTGAACTTCTGGTTTTGGAGTATATGCTTCTGAAATCAGCTCAGATAAAATCGGAAGAGTAAAAGCATTGTTACGTGCCAACTTCTTAGAGAAAGTATTGAACATTTGATCAATGTGATCATGAGTGTGGCCAACCAGAAGGAAATTTACCTTAACCTTCTGAAATACCTGTTTCTCAACAAGCATGCTTAAATATCCAAAGACTGTAGAATTTTTATTCTCTCTTGCAGTATTATCAAGTTGCAAATATAGAGTTGGTGGCAAAAGACCCTTCCATGATTGCAAAACACGATGAATGACAGTAACTGTAAGGTTTGAATCATTATGCACATTCGGATATGTGAAGAAAACCTTGGACATTACAGTTCCATTGTATACCAAAGCACCAACCAAATGCATTTGCACAAGGACTTCATCTCCAAGGTCCTTAGGGATGTGATAAAAATGTGGCAAACAAGTTTTTTTTTATCCATACCATCGATCAACAAACACATATAACGCTCCGGATTTCTGAGTGCTTTACTTCGATGATGAATTGCTTTCTTTCTCTCTAAAGCTTGACTCTCATGATGGTTGTTAAGAATGTTTTTAAAATTATCCTTTTCCTGTGGTGTTGTAGCCCCCTTTGCCATGTTTTTCAAAGTGGTGCAAACTGAATATTCACCCATTCTAACTTTATGAGGAATAGACACATTGTTAAACTCTTCCTTCCATAATCGAGTAAAGTGATGATACAGCACATACTTCTCATTTCTATTTTCCATGTCTTCTCTACATATTTGAAATACCTCTCGACGAGTAAAGTTATCTGACAAGTGCAACCTTCCAATTGTAGGCATAACCTCACAATGCAAGCTAAAATAGTTCATCATCCAATTCATTGCATGACGTCCAATAGATCCTTTGGTCCCAACATGGAACGTATCCAAAATGAGATCCCCATTCATAAGCTCCTGTTGAACCCTATGTATTCTAAAATTACCCATTGCAATTTTAAATGCAGCCCTACAACATCGCATCCCTTGACTAAAGAAATATTCAAAAGCAACACGTGTTACTGACATGTTATCCTCAATCATTTGCATGCGAGAAACAAGGTATATATCCTGCCTTTCACTATCTAAATGGAGGAATTTCTCTCTTAGGTGCTTTAGTTTCTTCATTCCTAAATTGTACAAACATTTCAAACCACAACAATGCTTCACAATATCCAATGCAATCTGTCTATCTAAAGTAAGAAATTTAAATCTTTTTTGACTTACTTCATGAGGCCTTCTTTTAAAACGTAGATTGAGCTTGCTTTGCTTTTCCGTTGCTCCACATGCACTTGAGTCAGAAGGGAGATCAATGGTTGGATCAGATGGGAGATCAAGAGGTGCATTTGGTTGAGCAGCATTGCACTGTGAATTGGATAACTTAAATGACTCAACAGAAAACATAGAATCATCAGCACGTTCTAAACCATAGGGATCATCACTTATGTGAAAAGGGTCAACTAAGAACAATTAATTCAAAACTGTATCAATATGAGCAGAGGAAGCTGATGCCCAAGCATCCACTGAAAAGATTGAGCTCAACTTCACTCATTTCAAAGAAGACTGAAGATGAATGACCTTTTTAAATAAGTAGAAATCCGAGATCAAGTGAAGTTGTCACATCAAATGTCACATCAAGTATATATGAAATCAAAAGTTCATTAAGGTACATTAAAGTGCATTAAACATCAAATTACATTAAAGCCTAAAATTAAAGTACTTAATTACTCAGATGTACACTAATAAGGGAACCAAAGATTTGATTCACTTTTGAAAGATGAGATACACAGTTGATTTCAAACTAGATATGAGTCGTTGAGTCTTAGCATTATGAGTGAATCAAAATATATCCAAGTTGAGTTCCAACTGGATTAGATATTAAAATTGTTTGGAGTAGTGCCATTGAAGACTTTACAAGAAGAAATTTTACCTTTGGTTAAGATTTCAAGGATTAGGTTTTATTGTGGTCTTGGCTAGATCTCAAAGAGGTATATGAAAGTATATTCAGAAAGAATTATGTGTAAAAGAGGTACACGGAAAAGTATATGTAAGAATTATGTGTAAAAGCTATATCCGTGGCAAACCGCTTGTTACAAAAGATTTTCAAATGAATTTTGAATCTACAATTTTCCTGAACGTTGGATGCTATGAATAACTTCATTTGATTTTCTCTTTTCTGCAAGAGACAATGAGTGACCTTTGAAATTATCAAACTATTTTGTTGAAATTACCAACCTATTTTGTTGTTCAAGACGTTTGAACCCCAAAGTTCTTTGTTGAACGTTTATTCATGTCACGAGGAAGGAGATAAGGAAGAGAGCTCACACACACACTCTCACTCTCAAGGAGAAGCACACACACAGATTGAGGCAAGGAAGAATGATCTTCTTCTTCTTCTTCTATTACATAAAAGGAATGTACAACAATGACCTAAGAAACAAGAATACAACAAGTGCAATATATAAAGACCAATACATAAGGAAAAACCTAATGTCCGCGAATGAGTGAGCTGGCAAGAAACAAATGTGCCATCACTCTCGGTAGATAAATTTAATAAAGCTCAATGAAGTATCTCTGACATATACCGGCGTGACCACTATACATGTCAGAGAAACAAAAAACTAGTACGTGTCATCCTGGATTATCACATGTTGAGCTTGATATCTCAACACTCCCCCTCAAGCTCAATGCCATATCCTGTAATCCAAGCATCTTCCAAAACTTCTTCAACTTCTCAGCTCCAAGTGCTTTGGTGAAAATATCAGCAACCTGCTCATCTGTTCTCACATAAACAAGATCAATGTCACCTGCTAATACCTTCTCTCTGATGAAGTGATAATGTACCTCGATATGCTTTGTTCTAGCATGGAAAACAGGGTTCCGTGCTAACTGTATGCTGCTAAGATTATCACAATAGATAGTGATAGGCTTTTGCACTTCCACACCTAAATTTGCAAGTAACATCTCCAGCCATGATGCCTCACATGCTGCCATTGCAGCACCTCTATACTCAGCCTCTGTACTCGACAAAGCGATAGTGGGTTGCTTCTTGCTGCTCCATGTAATAGCTGCACCTCCAAGTGCGAAAAGAAAGCCACTAGTAGATCTTCTATCTGGAGTACTACCCGCCCAATCTGCATCGGTGTATCCATGAACCTGCAACTCCACACTAGTTTCATAAAACAATGCATAATCCAAAGTAGCACTCACATAACGTAGAGTGTGCCTCAGAGCATCCAAATGTGGCTTCCTGGGATCCTGCATAAACTAACTTTCAAGTCCAACAGTATAACTTAGATCAGGCCTTAAAATTGTGAGATATATAAGACTTCCCACAATTTTCTTGTACATAGTAGCATTTTCCAATGCTTCACCTGATGTAGTATCCAATTTCAAATTCTGATCTAATGGCATAGAAATTGGCTTACAATCAGCCATACCATACTTTTGCAGCATATTCAAGGCATATTGCCTTTGCGACATCCATATACCGGTTTCTGTATGTATAAACTCAATGCCCAAGAAATAGAGCAGCACACCAAGATCTTTCATGTCGAATTCCTGCATAAGAAGTTTCTTTACCTCTTTGATGCTTTCTTCATTATCACCACCTACAATCAGGTCATCAACATAAATAGCCACAATAGTGATGCCATCATCAGCCTTCCTTGCATATAGTGAGTGATCTGCATCACACATAGAGAACCCAATGCTGGTTAAGTAATCAACAATCCTTGCATGCCATGCACGAGGGGCTTGCTTCAGTCCATACAAAGCCTTTTGCAACCTGCAAACATATTCTGGATGCTTTGAATCTTCATATCCTTGTGGCTGTTCCATATATACTTCTTCCTGTAACTCACCATGTAGGAAAGCATTCTTCACATCCATCTAATGCAAAGTCCATCCTTTTGCTGTAGCTAATGCAACAAGTGTTCTGACAGTAGACATTTTAGCTACAGGGCTGAATGTTTCCTCATAAACAATGCCATATGTCTGTGCAAAACCTTTAGCTACCAATCGTGCTTTATACCTGCTTATGCTACCATCAGCATTATGCTTTGCCTTGTAAACCCATTTGCAGCCTATGGATTTCTTTCCTTGTGGCAATGGAACCAGCTTCCATGTATCATTTCCATAAAGTGCAGCCATCTCCTCATCCATAGCTTTTTCCCAATCTGCATTACCAATTGCATCTTCAAAACAAGAAGGTTCAGCATCTTGTATTACCTTTGTCATGTAGGCACAATGGCGAGCCATGTAACTATCATATGTCAAATCGTTGCACTGAATTACGCATCCTCCCAGATCTTCTTGGTCCTGGGTCACTTCTTCTTGTATCATCTACATGTTCCATTCTTACTCCTGGAGTCTTCACAGATGGCAATCCAAGTGTTGGATGGTGTATTCAATACCTCCTGTGATCCTCCTATCTTTTGGAGTAACTCCCTCAAGCACTCAGTTCGAGGTCCCTTCTCAGACATCCGCGAACACGGAGATCGATACCTTTCTTGTCGCCAAGCCGCGTAGTCATCATAATTAGTTACTCTCTCTATCCATAGTGATGAATCATCCCCCCACATGGCTTCACACATGGGTGCCACATGGCACTCATGTGTGAGCCCATGTAATAACCAATCTAAGAGGTGGTTCACACCTCTTCTGAGGGGTTCTCCATATAACATTTCCTTCCCCTTAAATCCATTTTTGTCCTCAAAAATGGTATTGGAAGGTGTAATAGAAAGAGAGAACTAATAATAACACTACTCCCACTATATCCCCATGTATAGAAATACATGGTCCTGTCTCCGTGTTGTTTCCCCATATCCTTCCCCTTAAGAAAACTCTTGGGAAGGTAAACTGAAACTGGGAAACCGTCTCTGTAGAGTGCTAACCCGCTCCCATGTGGCACTATCTTCTGAACTATCTTTCCACTTTACTAGACACTCTTTATACAAGTGACTCCTCGTCCGTTTCTCTCGAGTGCGTAGTATGTTCTCTGGTTCATGTGGAATAGATTGGACAGAAATAGGCTCTACTACCTCACTATCTGGAATGAGGTTGTCAGATTCACCCAGCCTTTTCTTAAGCCGGCTAATATGAAAAACTGGATGGATTTGACTGTTCTCTGGAAGTTGGAGCTGGTAAGCCATCTTTCCTATTCTCTTAAGTATTTGGAAAGGTCCACAATACCTAGGAGATAATTTTGGACAAGGTCCTGTCTTCATGGTTTCAGACCTAGATGGAACTCTAAGATAGACCTGCTCTCCTACCTCAAAGTTGATATCTCTCCTTTGAGGGTTAGCATAGGCTCTAGCTCTATCCTGAGCTCTCCTAATGCTGTCTTTAGCAAGCCTAAGCATATCATTCATGTCTTCCAAGAAGTCCTTTGCAGCTTGAACTTTTTCATTCTGCAAGCCAACTGCATAAGGAGCCCTTGGCTGAAACCCATACATAAGCATAAATGGACTATGCCCAGTGGAAGAGTGCTTGGCACTATTATATGCAAACTCTACTATAGGTAAGTACTCCTCCCAATTAGTTTTCCTTTCATTCACATATGCTCAAAGCATATCCTCTAAGATTTGGTTAACCCTTTCTGTTTGCCCATCCGACTGTGGATGCTCGGCCGTACTCATGCTAAGCTTTGTATCTAACCTTTTGAAGACCGCTCTCCAAAAGTGGCTAGTAAACTTTCTATCCCGATCAGAAACTATGTCTAAAGGAAGACCATATAACCGGTATAGGTTCTCTACAAAGAGTCTAGCCAACTGAGGTGTCTTCACAGTAGTACGTGTTGGAATAAACCTAGCCATTTTGGTTAACCTATCCACAATTACCCAGACCGAGTCGTGCCCTCTCTGTGTCTTAGGTAATCTGACTATAAAGTCCATGGAGATACTCTCCCACTTCCCATTAGGAATATCCAATGGGTGGAGTAGCCCTCCAATCCTCAACCTCTCAGCTTTGTTGACCTGGCATTTATTGCACTTAAGCACATACTCTAGGACGTCCTTATGAAGTCCAAGCCAATAAAACTGCCTCTAAACAAGATCATAAGTCTTGTTAACTCCTGGGTGTCCCGCACTAGGTGTGTCATGACACTCATACAAAATATGCCGTCTCATCTCAGTATCTCTAGGGACACACACCTTACCTTTATATAACAGATATCCATCTTGGACACTGTAATTCTTGCACTTGAATCCTTCTTGAGTACCCGTCGATACTCCATCCTCACTGGAAACCCGTATATCACGATCCCCATTCTCTATGGCTTCCCAAATCTCAGAATATGCAGGATCAAGCCTACATTTCCCTCTAAGAGACTCAAGTAGCTCACTAGTGATCTGAGTAAAACTCAGTCCATTGAGCATAGGCATGCGGCTAAGTGAATCAGCCACTACATTAAACTTTCCCTTCCTATACCTAAGCTCATAATCAAACTCTTGAAGGGTCTCTGCCCATCGGGCCTTACGACCTTTAAGGTCTGTTTGATTAGAGAGCCACTTAATGCTCTCTTGATCAAACACTATCGTAACTTTGGCACCATATAAATAATGATGCCACTTCTTCAAAGCATGAACTATAGCATACAACTCCTTCTCATAGACGGAGTAATTCTTTTCAGCCGGTTCTAGTTTCTTGCTCTCGAAAGCTAATGGTCGACCATCCTGTACTAAAACCGCTCCTATAGCAAAATCACTCGCGTCAGTCTCAACCACAAATGGTTTATTGGGATCTGCTATATGTAAAAGTGGAGCTGTAGCAATTGCTACCTTCAACTTTTCCATACTTTGCTTCTGTTCGTCTCCCCAATGAAAGGCTTTCCCTTTCCCTTTAAGCTGTTCCGTCATCGGGACAGCAATTTTGGCATAATTCTTAATGAATCTTCGATAGAAACCTGATAAACCTAGGAAGATCTGCAGCTCTTCCAGGTTCCGTGGATGTGGCCATTCCATAATAGCCCTTACTTTTTCAGGATCCATCTGGATTCCATCTTGGGAGACTATATGCCCAAGGTATTTAACCTCTGTCTTGAAAAATTCACACTTTGACTCCTTAGCAAAGAGCGAATTTTCCCTTAGCACTTGAAATACTTTTGTCAAGTGTTCCAAGTGTTCCTGTTCTGATGCACTATAGATCAGAATGTCATCTAAAAGTCTACTACAAAGTGTCCTAGATAAGGCCGTAAGACACTATTCATGAGTTTCATGAAAGTGGCAGGAGCATTGGTGAGACCAAAAGGCATCACCAAAAACTCATAGTGCCCATATCTAGTCCTAAATGCAGTCTTAGGGACATCCTCTGCCCTAATCCTGATTTGATGATATCCTGATCTAAGGTCAAGCTTGGTAAAATACCTAGCTTGATGTAACTGATCAAATAGATCTTCCAATCTAGGCATTGGAAATCTATTTTTGATAGTTACTTTATTAAGTGCTCTACAATCATTACATAGTCTCATAGAGCCATCCTTCTTTTTAACTAGGAGCATTGGTGATGCCCATGGTGAGTTACTAGGTTTGATGAAGCCTTTATCTAAATAATCCTGCAATTGCTTCTCAACCTCCTCATGCTGAGAAACACTAAGCCTATAAGGTGGTCTACAAATAGGGTTAGTGTTAGTAACAACCTCTATGGCATGGTCAATGTCCCCTCTCTCAGGTGGTAGCCCTCTAGGTAAGTCAGTGGGAAAAACATCTTTGTACTCAAACATAAGATCCTTAAAACTTGTAACTACACATTCTTGCAAAAAAGAATAGTAGAAAGTCATGTTCATATTTACATTCAAAGCATGAAAATATACATCAGATGAGCTGTCTATACAATGCTCCACATCATGACTATATAATAAAAACATATCCTGTACATGCTGTGAACAACAGAGACTATACAACTCTAATGATGAGATGAGAGGTGCACTAGGTACATCTCTCTCTCCCTGAATATAAACTTTACTTCCATTCTTTTCAAACTCGAGTGTGTTATTTTGATAGCTGCGCTTAAGTGTATCTCCCAACCCCCATAGCCACTCTCTTCCTAAGACTAGATCTGTCCTCTCCATGTTCATAATTTGGAAGTCCATATGGTCTGTATAATCCTGCATCTTGACTTCCAAATTGGATACCATAGTATCCCATATTCTTTTGTCTTGTCCTTGCATCATAGATACAATGTATTTATGTGCACTAGGCTGCTGGGGAATCTTCAATTTCTTGACCAAAGCATAGTTTATGAAGTTATGAGTGGCAGAATCATCTATCATGACTCGCACCCTGGTCCCGTATACACTACCATGTAGCTTGACCAAGTCATGTGGTCCAAACTGCGGTGACCACAATGACTGAGTCAAAAAACACGTGTGCTCTATATCCTCGTGCATCACCTCCACTCCCTTGCAACTAGAGCTGCCATGAATGGGAAGGGTCTGCACTAGGTGGACCGCCTTTTTGCCCCTTTCAGGAGCCGTACTAGACTCTGGTCCTTTCTTCTTTTCTTCCCCCTTCTTGAGTGGACAGTTCCACTGTGAATGGCTAGGGGATAGGCACCTAAAACACAGGTTCTCTCTTTTGGCCTTCTCAAACTGGTCTGTGGATAGCTTAGGCCCTTGTGATCTTTGTTTTTAATAAAAACCTTGTTTTTCCCGAAAGGCAACTTCTTCTTAAATTTAGTGGTGCTAAGAGGTTTAAGGGGCTGATCCGTCTCCATAGGCGTATACTGAGGACGGTTATGGTCCTCATATATCTGTGCATATTTGATCGCCTCCTCAAACGTCTTAGGTGCATTCCTCCTGACTTCCCTCTTTATGGCTTTATCCAAGCCCCTAACAAACCCTCTGGTCTTCTGAAAATCATCTAGACCCTTAAGCTTCAAAGTGATCTCTCTATAGTGGGATAGATAGACTGAAAGAGGCCTGCCTCTTTGAGTAATCCTATCCCACTCATCCCAATTCCTCTCCTCTTCATTTTCAGGAAGGAACTCTTTTAGGAAAAGAGTCTCAAACTGAGTCCAGTCACTAGGGATAGAGTTCGCCTCCTTAAGACTCATCCACCACTTATAAGCACGTGGGCCGAGGGAAAGACTCGCCTCTAGCACACGATACTCAGGTGGGGTGCCCTTCAATTGATGCAAATCATGCCACTTTTGTAAAAAAGTGTAGATTGCATCCTTATTCCTGTCTCGGTCATCCCCCATGAAGGTAGGTGGCTTCAAGTCTTTCAGGAGGGGAGCTTCCCTAGAGCTCTCTCCTTTATGTTTACTAGGAAGAGAAGTCTCTTTCCTAGTAATTTCTAGAGGAATGGTAGGAGTCTCTCTTTCCTTCCTAGCTAGGAAAGAGGTGACACTAGTCTCAAGGGAGATCATTTGAGACTTAAGTTGTTGTATAAGAGATGTGATGCTACGCAAATCTTTCTCTAACTTAAGGGTTTGCTCTTTCAAATCAATGAATTGGTCACGAGTGACAAATTCATCTATAAGCTCTTCATAAGTATACTCTTGCTGAGAAGGCTCTTTTCCCTCTAAATTCTCTTCTATTTCCTGCCCTAACTCTACTTCTTCCATCCTAACATCCTGATCCTCTAGTTGCTCTCTAGGTGGAGAAGTGGTCTCAACTACTTGTTTGCCTTTAGTTTCCATGTTTAAGTACCCTTCCCCCGTTTGCTAACTAGAGAGTATGAAAATGAATGGAAGTAGAGTTTAAATATGCAAGAAGAAGAGAGATATAACACAAGAGCACTTCCCTGATACAACGTAGAGTTGCGGAAGCTAAATCCAAGTGGTCCTTGATGCTTCAAGCCGCTGATTTCGATTCCTCGCCAGTCCCAAAAGAAAATTGGAAATATCCGCTTGGTCCGGGGAGGTTCTAGACACCATAAACCATCCAAAATAACACCAAAAGTGCGTAGGAAAAACCCCAAACGGGAAAACTGAGTGTAACTGAACAATTTCAGAGATTTTCCAATCCTCGCCAGTCCAAAAATTGTTGCCCAGCACCTACACTTCAAGAATTTGAGACTATGCCAAGTGAAAAAATTGGATTTGGAGTCCGGATGAAGAAAAACTAGGCCCGGGAGTGGCCGCCTAGTTCCTGCTGAAGCGCTGCAGAGCGATTTTGATGGGGCAAATCTCGTCCAAATCCAACACCGATGGTCTCTGAGCGAAGCTTGGAAACGTAGCTTCGAAACGTGACCAAGATTTTTAAAATCCGATATGGTATGAAGTAGATATGCTCCGGAGAAATGGGGTATGTCACCGGTGGGAAGTGAAAAGCTTCATCTTCATGAATAGATGGGTTTGGAAAGCTCAAAACTGAGGAATGAAAGCTTCTTTCACCAAACCAACCCCCCCATCCCAAAGCCACAACCCATAATACATATGTGCATTCTTACTTTAGCCAATATCTTGATCCAAACCATCATCTTCATAATCCCAAGTCCTCAAAATTCTCGAATTTTACCTCTTGTTATGTGTTGATGTCACTGTCCACTCGAAAAACTTGGAGCCACTGTCAAAGAGCTATGGCAGAGGTCTTTATCCCACATGCAGGCGAGAATCCTCTTGGGCTCTTGTATAAGAAGAAAACTCATTCTATGCATTCTTCAACTAGAGAGGAGGGGAGGAGGAGGAGCTCCATTCGTGGGCATGTGGCTTCTGTCGCGTATGGCGGCGTCTGCTGGCGCTGTCCTGCTCCTTGGATGGCGTGTGGCGTCCGTCGCGCGTGCGGCGTCTGCTGGCGCTGTCCTGCTCCGATACCAGTGTTGGATGGTGTATTCAATACCTCCTGTGATCCTCCTATCTTTTGGAGTAACTCCCTCAAGCACTCAGTTCGAGGTCCCTTCTCAGACATCCGCGAACACAGAGATCGATACCTTTCTTGCCGCCCAGCCGCGTAGTCATCATAATTAGTTACTCTCTCTATCCATAGTGATGAATCATCCCCCCACATGGCTTCACACATGGGTGCCACATGGCCCCCATGTGTGAGCCCATGTAATAACCAATCTAAGAGGTGGTTCACACCCCTTATGAGGGGTTCTCCATATAACACCAAGTTCCTCGTCAATACTCTTTTCTGAACCACTTGAATCTCCATCAACATCTTCAAAACCTGCACCTGTTTTACTACCAGCAGAAAGCTTTTCTTTACCTTTCTTGGATGTATTTGATGAATTTGCTGGACTGAAATTTCCACGTAATCTTCCACTCCATGGATTTGAGTTGGAACTATTGCTTGGTGATGCATCTGGTCCACTCAAAACTTGAGATTCTGCACTAGATTTTTCAGCATTTTCTCTGTCATTTGGTTCAAGATTCAGTCCTTCTTTGGCATCTGCATAGAAGCTTGACATTTCATCAAATACCACATCTCTGCTCACCTTCACCTGTCGTGTGAGTGGGTTATAACATTTGTGCCCCTTTTGCTCAAGGGAATATCCAATGAAGACACATTTTTCTACTTTCGGATCAAGCTTCGTCCTCAACTCATCTGGAACATGTACATATGCAATACAGCCAAAAACTTTCAGATGTGATAAGTTTGGCTTTTTACCTGTAAACTTCTCTTCAGGTGTAACTTGATGTACAGCAGCAGTCGGAGTTCTATTCATGATGTATACAACAGTATGCACAGCTTCTGCCCAATAACAATGAGGCATATTCTTCTCAGCCATCAAGGCTCTTGCTATTTCTGCAATATGTCTATTTTTGCGTTCAGCAACACCATTCTATTGTGGTGTGTACCTACATGAAAACTGACGCCGAATTCCATGATTTTTTAGAAAACTACTGAACTCATTTGACATGTATTCACCTCCTCCATCAGATCTTAAAGTTTGAATGTACTTCCCTGTCTGCTTTTCCACCATAGCTTTAAAATTCTGGAAGTGAGTGAACACCTCGCTCTTCTCTTTCATGAAATATACCCATACTTTGCGTGTATGATCATCAATGAAAGTAACATAAAACCTGCAACCACCCATAGATGTGGTCTTTGCTGGACCCCAAACATCTGTATGTACTACTTCTAGTACATTCTCACTAACATGCTTCTCATGTGGAAATGATTCTCTTGACTGTTTACCAAATTGACATGCTGCACATACCTTTTGCATTTCTGCAACTTTGAAATTTGGTAGTCCATGGACAATCTCCTTTGACTGCATGAGTTTCAGCCTTTGCAAGTTTGCATGTCCAATCCGTTTGTGCCATATCTCTATATCTGCAATAACTCCTGCACCTTTTGCAAACATGGCTACATTCATTTCAGGAATCTTCACATTTAAGGTGAACATCCTACCCACTTTGTTTCCTTTGGCAACCAATCGTCCATCCTGCTTGTACTCTTCTACATATAATCCATCAGCATTGAACCTAACTATAATCCCTGATCAACCATTTGTCCAACAGAAACAGAAACCAGATTCTTTGTTATATTTGGAACATGGGACACATCAACAAGATGTTTTACCTTCCTATCCTCCATAGACAATGCTATGTTTCATGTATGCTCAATAGGATGCGATGTATCATCACCTGTTTCAACATATCCAGGAACTGGCATTTTCTGCAAACTACTAAACCATTCTGCATGACTGGTCATGTGATTTGAAGCAGCTGAATCAACATACCAGACATTATCATTCGATTTTGAAACATTAGGAGACATCGTATTCATCATGTGATGTTGAACCATAAACAGCTTCTTAGAATCATCTGCACTTGTGGATGCATAGTTGTTTTGCTGCCTTCTGTTATTTTGATTCTTTAACCTGCAATCACGTTCAAAGTGTCCAGGTTTACCACAATTCCAGTATCCTTTACTATCATTACCTGAATCATTTCTTTGGAAATTTCTGCGACCTCTTTGGCTCCCCGTGCCTCGAAACTATCCTCTTCCTCCTGCATGATTCTGTTGTTGACCTTGGTCTTGGTTACTGTTTCCTCTTCCACTTCCAAAACCTCTACCTCTACCTCTTCCTCTGCCAGAGTAGAATACTTGCTCAGAACTGGGCTTTCCTTGGGAGTTTGAGTCCTCACCAAGATTCTTTTCTTCAATAATCAACATAGATACCAGATCAGCAAAATTCAGAATATTTTTCCTGGTCTGTATGGAAGTTCTGAACTGCTTATATGCAGCTCCTAAACCACGAAGGCACACTTCCACCTTATCATCATCATCTACATTCACGCCAATAGATGCAAGTGACTCACATATGCCTTTGATTTTAAGAGTGTAGTCACTTACCGACATGCTCTTCTTTTCCAATGTATGCAGCTCGTTCTTGAGTTGCAATTTCCGTGCCTTTGTATTAGTCTCATACAAAGTGACCAAGCTGTTCCAAGCCTCTTTTGGAGTCTTGGCATCCTGTATGTGTCCAATCATGCTATCCTGTATGCTAATAGATAGCCAATACATTACCTTTCATGCTCCTTGATTCCATTCCTCATATGCTCTTAACTATTCTGCAGTCCGATTCCTTTCTGGTAACTGCGGAGCATTTTCATTCTCTCCTTCGATGTACTTCCAGTAGCCTTTTCCCATCAGGAAATTCGTCATTTTGAATCTCCAAGCATGGAAGTTGTTCTTGTCCAGCTTATCGCTCATAAGCTGACTCATTCCATCTACGTTTGCCATTTTTGCAACAATTCACAACACCGCAACACACTACAAGCAACACTTCTGCTTGAACACTGTCACAGTATGACGTGACAATTCGATCTCAGAAAAACACAGTTTTCGTGTATCAACAGTACATGGAATCGCTTGAAATTCTGGATCTGGAATATATGAGTGTCGCCGAACACAACGCAACTTACAATTTCTAAAACTGACTTGGTTTTTCTGTGGGCCCCACCTTGCGGGCTCGAAACGGAGGTCGAGATGGCTCCGAAACTTCGATCTGACAAAAAGAAGTGACCCTAAAGAGATAACTCTCAAAAATATTTTGAGGTCCTCTACCTGCACGCCCATTTTCATAGCAAACGGAGGCCGTTTGTGAAATCACGTTTTCTCCACACCTTGCCCCGTAGTCTTCACCATCGTCTTCTCCACGAGCTCTCTACAGCCACGCTGGCTCTGATACCATGTCACGAGGAAGGAGATAAGGAAGAGAGCTCACACACACACTCTCACTCTCAAGGAGAAGCACACACATAGATTGAGGCAAGGAAGAATGATCTTCTTCTTCTTCTTCTAGTACATAAAAGGAATGTACAAGAATGACCTAAAAACCAAGAATACAACAAGTGCAATATATAAAGACTAGTACATAAGGAAAAACCTAATGTCCGCGAATGATTGAGCTGGCAAGAAACAAATGTGCCATCACTCTCGGTAGATAAATCTAATAAAGCTCAATGAAGTATCCCTGACATATACCGGCGTGACCACTATACATGTTAGAGAAATGAAAAACTGGTACGTGTCATCCTGGATTATCATATGTTGAGCTTGATATCTCAACAATTCATACATTGATTTTCCTTTTCAACAATGTGTTACAAGATAAATGTGAATATGAACTGAAGTGAGAAGGATAACACTATAAAGATGTCATTAATCTCCCATATTCAAGACAACTTAGACTTGATTTTTTCCCAAGCAAGAGATTCTAAGAAACAATTTATACATGAGATTAGACTTCCTCATGTACATACCATACTCTTGCCATTGAAGTGTAAATTACATGCAAATGTATATAAATAGTTGCAAGGTTCTATAAATATTTCACTAAAGTCGAGGTGAAACAACCTATTTGTGTGAGTGGTATTTCTTGGTTAGATAAGTTGACAAATATAGTTAGCAACTGGATTCATTCAGTTAGATCTAGTTATTCTCTGGTTCAAGTTACCCAATTGCCTATAAATAGCAGAGGAGGAGATCATTCTCATTTTCAAAATCCACGAGCAAGAGAGAGCAACAGAGCACAGAAAGCCATGGAGCACAGAGCTCAACAAACCAGCAAGGCAACTCTCATGGAGAAGAAGAATGTTGGCAAGAGCACCAAGAGGTAGACAAAATCATACCACAAAAAAAGACTCCTTTTGTATGTTTGAGTAAATAGTATGCTTTCTAGGTTTTTATTTTTCTTAGCTCATAACATATAGATCAATTGAGGGTACAAATCGATGCCAGGCATCGACTTAATGGTGTAACTCGATGCCAGGCATTGACTTTTAGGTGCAAGTCGATGTCGCGTATCAACTTTGGAGTCCAACTCGATGCCTGGCATCGCCTTGCACCCTCAACTGGATGCCAAGCATCGCCTTTCACTTAAATTCGATGCCTCGCATCGAATTGCATCCTCAAGTCAATGCCTGGCATCGAATGTGGCCTAAAAGTCGATGCCAGACATCGACTTTAGGGTACAAAGTCGATGCCTCGCATCGACTTGGACCCTTGAAAAACGCATTAACGTATGAGCTCATATTTCCAAGCCCTTTCAGGGATGCTGAGTCCAAAATTGAGAGGCCCTTCAAGAAGCTGAAAGTGACAATGAGCTCTATGGATCAGCAACGTGACAGAGGCATTGGTCACCAAGCAAAACCAAAGAGAAACATTGCATCCTTATCCTCTGAGAAGGCCAATAATCCGGTTGGAATGTCCTCTGGTGGACAGAGTAGCATCAAAATTCTTGAGGATGATGCAACTAGGAAGGAAAGGTCGAGGGACGTAGAGGTCTTAAGGACAAATCGTCCACTCTGGGACATGACAAACCTAGAGTGGTGCCTTCAGTATGTGGAAGAAAAGAATGTAGTCCTACTTGTGTTCGTAGGGGCGTATGGGAGAGGAAAGATCACGACAACACAGGGTTTTCAGTATGGCCTTGTGTTCAAACTGGATTATGAAGATGAGGATTCTAACAACCTCCTTGTCCTAGTAGAGACATCGAAAGGTTTAAGAAATGTTATATACAAGATGGATTTCTTGTGCCCAGAGTGATGTGTTCCAGAGACGCTTGCAGAGATATGCAAGGACTCAGTGAATCTTATCAAGGACTTGATGCCCTGGACCCAAGGCAACATCATGCCAACACAATAGAAGATGACAACCCCTGTAAAGGCAAGGGGTAAGCAGTGCATGCAGAAAAAGTTCCTAAAGAAAAAGAAGAGAATTGCTGATGAGGAGTCTTCTGACTCAAGCTCTAGCTCTGAGGATATAATAGTTGCACCTGGTGGAGAGCTTGCCTCGAGTGTTCTTGGTACTGAGCAGAACAAGATAAGGGAGGACATAGCTAGAAGAAAAGTTGTGAAGAAGGGGTAGTTGTTCCACCTGCCAAGCAATATCATCCATAGGCCACCAATAGATCGAGTCACAGGGAGGAGGCCCCTTGAGATTAGGGAGCCACACAATTTGCACATGCAGAATCTTAAGAAGAACATGAAAATAAATCCTCATGCTACTGTTGTGCCTTTTCTTGTCATGGTGGATCCGAATGAGTGCAGCTCTGTGGAGGAGTTCAATGAGGGTCTGTTTGAGTATTATACATATTATGTGATTGGTGGTTCACACTCTGCAGAGGCCCGTAGACAGCTAGTGAAGGAGCACCCCACCACATTCTTCTTTAGGTATGCAGAGTGCAAGATATATGTTGGTCTTACAACAAAGGAAGCCAAGCTTCTAGCTTGGGATCACAACAATGACAATGACTACATGCAAAAAATGTCCTCCATAGAGAGAATTCGGTTCTTCCACCATTAATATGAAGATTGTCTCGTGAAGGAAGCTAGAAGAATACATCCCAATCTATGAAAGCAATGCCTTATTGAGGTTGGAATTGCACTGGATGAGAATAGAAAGTCTGATGCTTTGAGAAAATATGATCCATGGTCTCAACTGACATTCAGAATCGGTGATCTGGGATCTACAGGATAAAATTTTCACAATGTGGGAGAACAAGGAGGTCAAGGGCCAGAAGCAACGGAAGTTGAGGCCAGACCCACAGGTTGATCTGAAGGGAAAGGGAAGGAAAGTTGACCTCTCAATTGAAGAGGCTCCTGAGGACATGAAGCTGACACCATGGAGGGCCCTTCAAGGAATCAAGGATGATACATTGATTATATCAACGTTTTCAAGGGTAATCTCCAAGGAGTTAAGCCTCGAGGAGATGGTGACTGAGCTCAATAAGTATGTATGTTATTCTCACATCCTTTTTCCCTCCTTCCATGTTTTTGGTCTAACCTAGTCTCTTTTTTATTTCTGTGATTGTAGTCATAAAGTATACATGAAGATTCAAGAGATGATGATGAAGAGGCTGGGTTGCTTTTCTTGGACAGAGGTCCAAGCAGACTATCCAACCAGATCATCCTACAAAGCTTTATCAAAATATTTTATCCTGTTTCGTGATTGGGTAGGTTCTCTTTCAGAGAGCATGCCTGGTTTGCTATTAGACTAGATGCCTTGATTCACCTAACCAATTTGATGCCATGCTTTTAGTAGGAACTCGATGCTTGGCATCGACTTACTGCTAAATGTCGATGCTTGGCATCGACCTGGTGCCAAAAGTCGATGCCTAGCATCGACCTTGTGGCATAAGTCGATGCCTGGCATCGACTTGGGGGCATAAGTCGATGCCTGGCATCGACCTCGTGGCATAAGTCGATTCCAGGCATCGACTTATGTCCCAAAGTCGATGCCAAGCATCGACTTTCAGTAGAAATTCGATGCCTGGCATCGACCCACACACAAAATCGATGCCATGCATCGATTCCTTATGTTTCGTTTGCTATATTGAAAAGCTCATTTAATTGTCTTTCCACTTATTTCTGCAGAAACCAAAGAAAATTAAGTCTACAGAGCTAGTAGATGATTGCCCCCCTGCATTCTTGGCTCACATTCAAAGAGCAAGGCATGAGAAATCTAGACTGAAAACCAAGGGGATTGATTTTGATGATGAACCTGATCCGAAATGTTTCTCCAATCCCCTAGACCCCCTTAGGCCTGTATATTACAATGTATTCTGTAGTGATGTAAATAACATTTGTTCTGTTGTGCCTAAAAAGCATTTCTCCCTTCTCATAGCAGACATACCCTATGGATTTAGGATGTTTGGATCTCTTAATGACAATGAACCCTTCAAACACCCTCAGATTCA
Source organism: Ceratopteris richardii (assembly GCA_020310875.1). Taxonomy (NCBI): domain Eukaryota; kingdom Viridiplantae; phylum Streptophyta; class Polypodiopsida; order Polypodiales; family Pteridaceae; genus Ceratopteris; species Ceratopteris richardii. The sequence goes on from CM035438.1 coordinate 127,151,402, forward strand.
GAAGATGGTCACTGATATTGCAGAGTTGACTATGTCTCCTCTTTGGAAGATAGTAATTTTCCATAGCAGAGACCGATCTTTCTCTGTTTCAACTGCTCTGAAGGCAAGATGTCATGCTGTGGAGTGCCTCACGTGGTAAGTAATCTTCTTTCTATCTCCATGGCTTTAATGATGCTCTCTATCACTTATAGTTCTTGTTGGCAGGGTGAAGACAAACGTCAATCACACTCCTTTGCATAGGTTTGTGAGCTCCACTGCATGCATTACTGTTGGTTATTATGATGAAGTAAGCAAAAGGAGAGTCAGGGAGCATTGCAATGAGAATGGGATCTCAAATGTGCTCATGTTCTCAGTCGTTACCAAGAAACTTCGTTATGTAGCTGGGGACAGGACATTGGTTAACCCCTATCAGAAGCCACAAAAGCTCATAATGAGATTGCTTCAACTATTCTCCAATGATGATGATTGGGTCCTAGACCTTTTTTCGGGCACATGTAATTTCAATTTTAACAATTTTCATTAGTCATAATGTTGATTGGCCTCTAAGTGGTTTTCTGTTGTTTCAGGAACGACTCTGGCTTGCTCCTTAAAGATGTTCAGGCACTGCATAGCTGTGGAGAAGGATGATGCTGAAGTGAGCTTCATTAGAATGAGAATCAATGGGCTGAATGAATGCCCAGATGAAGATGAAGAGGTTGGAAGGAAGCACATTGCAGACACGGAGAGATTCCAACCGGCTTCAAGGGAGCTTGTTCCCCCACTTGCAGATGAACCGGGGGACATGGCTGACCTTGAATAGCCAATCTTGGAGCAAGAGAGGCAAGAGATGTGTTCTAATGTTCCAGAGGATCCCATTATGCTGGAGCCTGAGGAAAGCTATGATCAGCTTCTATTGTAGATTCATATTACTCTTGTAAAACACATGAAATGTAAAACATCATTTTTATAGAAATATAATGCCGAGTTCTACTTCCACTTTGTGTTAAGCTTGACTTATCTTGAGCATTTCTCTGATGAATGTGTGAATGTTTCTTAGTATAATTTTGTTGATGATAATCTTCTCTTCGGAATTCTTTTGTGAAATTTATTTCATATTCTGTGAATATGGCCTAGCATTCAATGAGGATCTTAACTATACAAAGGGGATGATCTTAATTGCCTTGTTAAAATGTTCCGATTTTTGCAACACATGTACTCTAATTTTCTAGTAGCTTTTAATCAACTATAATTTGTGCTTGTTGAGGTTATAGATGTAACGAGGGAGCTTCCCGAACTCTTACTTGTACCTTCAACTCTAATCTCTTGTCAAAGATCATGATGTGGGGATTCTTGATCGTGTTGAACAACTAGTTTTCATGGCACCAAGTATTTTAACATATCTATCTTGACTACTTGGGATATGGGATCAAGCTTCTAGTCAATATTTACAAGCAAGAACAAGTGATGCTTTCTAGATATTGTAAAATGCCCACTTTATTGCTTGATATCATGGTCTTTAGGTAAAAAGGAATAGAGAACATGTCTTTGTTCTCCTTTGTTGTGACTCAGTGTTGAAGGTGTTTCACACAAGAGGACTTCCTTAACCTCCTTAATCTTTCTTATTCTTTCCTTTACCTCCTGTTGAGCCTCATATCTAATTTTTTCCTCTTCTTTTTTCCTGTTTTGAGCTTGATGTATCCTTCTCCATTCAGAAATAGTTAATGGAAGATCATACCTTTTTACCCTACATCCACTTATGTAATTTGGCATGATTTCTCCATCTATATTAGTTAATTGGTTAGCTCCACTGTTACTTATTTGATTGATAATATAAGGCCCATGACCTTTCTTTTGAAATTTCTCTGATGTTCCTTCACTGTATATGCCAAAACTAAATCCCCTTTTTGCAAATCTTTTTCTTTAATATGAACATCATGATAAGGTTTGTGCCTTCTCTTGTCTGCATATATGCTCATGATTGCTTGAAATCTAGAAGCTCCAAGTTTTTCCAGTTCCACCACTCTCTCAGATAACTCATGTCCAGTCCATTTGTACTGATTTCCCACTTTTTATGTTGGAATGAGAAATTCTAAAGGCAGAACTGCATTTTGTCCATAAACCAAATTAAATGGTGTGGTTCCAAGTGCAGTTTTGTATGCCACTCTATAAGCCCATAAGACATGATTAAGTCCACGATCTTGTGAATACTCTAGATTTTCTAGGATTCTGTGAATAGAATCGTGTTGCCCATGATTCTGTGAATAGAATCGTTTTTACCACGATTTTGTGAATAGAATCGTGTTCTTCATGATTCTGTGAATAGAATCATGTTTACCACGATTCTGTGAATAGAATCATGTTTTACCACGATTTTGTGAATAGAATCGTGTTCTACCATGATTTTGTGAATAGAATCGTGTTCTACCACGATTCTGTGAATAGAATCGATTTTATCACGATTTTATGATTAGAATCGTGTTTATCACAATTTTGTGAGTAGAATCATGTTTTACCACGATTCTGTGAATAGAATCGTGTTTTCCACGATTCTGTGAATAGAATCGTGTTTACCACGATTCTATGAAGGGAATCGTGATCTTCACGATTCTGTGAAGGGAATCGTGATTTTCACGATCCTGATCCCAGACAATCGTGATTTCTCACAATCGTTAAAAACACAATTTTCTTATGAAAATCGTGTTTGATTATGGAATTGCGATTTTGTGTTTGATTACAGAATTGCGATTCTGTCAACTTTTTGTAAATTTTTAGTTCTTGTTTTTCTGATTTATTCTTACTCTAATTGAAGCGTCTTGGCAAAATAATGACATGCAATAAAGAAATTTTGACAAACAATAATTTTTTCTACCAAAAAATTCAAAAAACAGAAAGTCCTGATTCTGTGTTTTCCATTTTTTTATGCATTTTTGAGTTTTTTCCAGTACTTAAAAAATATGTAAAATCTTTATGTTAAGAAGATTAACTTGTAGCCTGATCCACCATTGTTCAAAAACTTTATGTTTGCTGGAAGTCGCGCTTCTGTCAATGCTCTCTGCACTCACTTCCTCACTCAAATGAATAATTCTATGAGATTTCAGGCTTTTATAGTCTTCAGACAATCACGATTGTGAGTGATTTTCACAAAATTTTAACTTCTCACTGTATGATTCTTGTCCCTTAGCACTTTTATGGTTTTAATTCAGAAATCTTATTCCTTCCAACAAAATTTTCTCTCTTTATTCTACTGATGAAAATCGCAATTCTGTACCCAATTCTCCAATCTAACCACTTGATGCTCAATTCTTACTGAAATTTTGAAATTCTAATTTCCTTTACTCATGCAACTTATGGAACCTTTTAAAATTACTTACCTCAGTACCCAATAGTGCAACTAAGTCAAATTCTTTATCTTACTAAAAATCGTGATCCTATGAAGAGAATCGTGTTTTTCTCTGCACTTTTGGACTTTTCTTTCCACCTGGTCTTCTCTAATGTTCTTCACCAACTCCAGATCACTTGTCACCTGCAATTATACACCACCAAACTCATTCAAAGAGATTTTTTGAAAAATTTAAACAACAACTTCCACACTATACATTTTTTATTTTCTTTCAATTTCTAGATTTTTTTATTTCTTTCACTTTTCCCCTTCCACTTCTCACAGCGATCCTCCTGTCCAACTTTCTAAGAAAAAAGAATTTTTTTTGAATTTATAAAGGATTTTATGAAGTTTTTTAGTATTTTGAACCCTAAATCAAAGTAAACACTTCACTTAGGGTTTTCTTGTTTCAAGATCCATTGATCTTTTGTTTCATGATTGGTTATACTCTTTTATGCTTGCAATCTAGTCAGTTTGGAAGTAGAGCTTTCCAAGAAAACATGTGCTTAAGAAGTACAAGTATCAATTTATGCAAAGATAACTCAAACACTTTTTGTTCAAGAGGCAAATAAATATTTTCTCAAGATTGTAATTTTACCTTGGATACCAAATGGATCTATTAATTTGGACATAGCTGCTTTACTTGACTTTCCTCATTGCAATCATGTAATCTTTTCCAAGGTTAACAAATTTGCTTGGTACTTGGTCAAAAAGCACTCTACTTATGCAGAGATAGTCACATTTTAACTTTCTTTTAACAATCTTGACTCAATTTTTTCCAGGCACCTGCACTTTACTCCTAAAAAGTATGAGAAACTATCAATTTACAAGAATTTCACAACTTCTTTATTCCAAAAGGTTAACTCATGCTTTCTTTTCCCAAAAGATAAGCAAAGAAACCTACCTTTTCAATTTTCTTTCTTGATTAAAGAATAATACATTTTCAATGTGTTCAAATACCATCAACAATGGAAGATCTAGCAAGGTCCAAAACTTCAATGAAGCTTTTGCTTTGTTCCTCCGCAACGGCACCAAAAAATGTTTGTTGTTACCCTTTGGAGTTGTCCTCTCCAATCATTATAGCACAAAGGATCAACTACACATCTTTCAATTGTCAATCTAGGAATTATGCAAAGACCACAGCCCCTTCTAGTTAATGGAATCCAAGAATAAGGATTAAGATGACTGTTGTTCTGAGAAATTATGAAGAAGGAGACAAATATCTAGGGTTTTGATTATCTAGAGTTGTATAGCAGTAATTTCAATGATTCTTGCACGTAAAATGTGCCATTTTTCCGGTAGAATATAATTATGAAGTCAAATCGCAAAAACAATACCTATATCACACAGACGAGACAATCACAATTCTGTGAAAATTGAGAATTTCGATTTCCAGCTTTGTTCTTCTACACTTCCTTACTCAATACACTAAGAATCACCTCTCTTCATAAATCTTACTCAGAAATACATAACTGAAGCTCACAAATTCCATGGATCACACAAAGAATAGACTCGACGAATCAAGAGAATGTACATGAAAGGGAGAAACACGATTTTCTGCAGGAGAGCTCTTCACATTACTTGGATAACAAAAATAATACAACCAACCCTCTCATAATAGACAAAATTATCTTTTATACTTTTTGAAGTGTCCCTTTTCACACTTGAATTTTGGTCTTTTCCCTTCTAATCTAAAAATATGCTATCAAAGAGCTTCCAAAAATTCTAGAAAAAATACATATGATTCTAATTTACATGAGGAAGACTCTTCCTCATTCTTACATCATTTGTATAAATATGTCTACAAGTTTTTGATATGTTACAAATAATATCTCTTCAATAAATGCTTCTTCTAACATCTCGATGGGGCCAAAACAAGTCAAAAAACTATAAAAAGAGCTAGAGAGCTCATTTTGGGGTTATTTTCTTAGTGGCATGTTAGAGATTCGAGCTTTTGTAAGAGAATTCCTTTGCAATAGAAAGCTTTCCAGTGTTTCTCTCTTTGATCTTGCCTTGTGTGTGTGTGTGTGCATGCTAGTGTGCTTCTCACTCACACGTTTGTGCCTTCACATGCTCACAGTCTTCATATCAATCCTCACGTCTCTACGAATTGACAAGTAAAGGATGTGGTGCTTATGCTTGAGCTACACCACTTACTCTTGAAAACAGGAGGTTTTGTAGAATTATTTTCCCTTTTTAACTAGTTTTCCTTTGTTGGACTTACGTGTCCTTGAAGTATCTTTGATGTAAACCATTTTCCTATAAATGGGACTTTTTACTATTTAGTCAAAGTGGAGGTATTTTTTCCCATGTAACTACATATATAGGATATTATCATATGTGATGGTACATTGTACTTAACGATTCACTTATATCTCTCCCTTTAGTCATTCTCATATTACTAATCATCTATGGACATGATATCTCATTTTGTGGTGTTTCAATCTCCTTCCTCACTCTTGTGTTTAGTTATATTTGTGATTCCTCACTCTCTCACACACCCAGTAGTGGTATAAGAGCAAGTTCAACACCTTCTTAATTTTTTGTTTTTTGGCATCTATCGCTGCATGCAGTTTTAATGGTGAAAATTGGTTTCAACGCATAGAAGTACAATTTTTTTGTTTTTTGCATCTATTGTTGCATGCACTTTTAATGGTGAAAATTGGTTTCAAAGCATAGAAGTACAATGCTAAGAACTCCAAGATCTTTTCACCAAAATCTTCTCAAAGCATAGAAGTACAATGCTAAGAACTCCAATATCTTTTCATCAGGTGCATTGAGGTTTTAATCCCTTTCAAAGCCACTCTTGCAGTCAAAGTTGCCATTAGCATTATCAGTTTGTGAGCAAGCAATTATGATTTTTTTTGCATGCTTCAAGATAATGATAAGCTTTATGGGACCAACTATCTAGAATTTTCTTACATGATGAAGCATGTTCATATCTTGCTATTTTTTAGCTCATTGGTGCAATGTCAAGCAATAATTATTCGATTTGCATGCATCAAGATAAAAATAAGATTTTTGGGACCAACTATCCATTTTTTTCGCACATGATGAAGCACATTCTTGTTGCAAAGAAACTATGAAACATAATGGTAGATGTCAATAAGCAACTTGCCGATTCTTCTACTATGCATCTTCTTTTCATAAATCCAAGATCTTCTTCAAGTACAATGACTATGCCTTCTCCACCTATGCAAGAAAAACTTAGATGGGATGAAAAGGATGCTTCACCTCATGCATGGATTACTCTTTCTAAGAAGCGACATATTGTTCCACACATTCAATCATGCACTACTTGAAGGCAAGCTTGGGATACACTTGTTTCTTTATATGTCGTGCATAATGAAACACATGTTGCTTACTTGAGAAAACAACTTGAAGTTGTATGTATGGCTGAAAATGACTCAATGGATGTATATGTCACATGCATGAAGGTTATGAAAGAGGAATTGAAAAACATTCATGAGATCATTCCTGATGCATCATTCATTTCTACATTACTCAAAGGATTGCCATAATCTTTTCAAAAATTTCTTACTACATTTTTTTGGTTGAAAAAAGAAATCCAAATATGTATACTTTTGATGAGGCTGTGTTTCTTCTCTTGCAAGAAGATCAATCAAGGGTGAATAGAAGTGGTTTTCTTGAGGTAATGAAAGCACTTGCTATTACACAAAAGAGAAAAAGCAAGTATGGTTTATCTTTGGGTTCATCAAAACCAAAGCCTCAATCTTTCTCTTCCACCTCTTTCTCTCTTGATGGTGATATGTAAAAGAAGAAGAGATGCTAGTATTGTCAAACCTTAAAAAAGTTGTTGTTTCAAATCATATTAGTTCATGTGAAATAACTTTTGCATCTTTTAAAGATGCTCCAAATGAGTAAACGTATGTGAAAACCATGCTTCTTATCCTATTCTTGGAGTTAGATAAATTCAGCTAAGGATTGTAAATGGAGGTATTGTTACTCTCATGAATGCATTATATGTACCCAATATCAAGAAAAACTTGTTTTTGGTTCCTACTATTTCTAGTGTCAGACTTCATGTACACTTTTCTGATAAAAAATGTATGGTTCATGATTTCAGCAATGTTGATGCTATTGTGATGTATAGGACATTATGCAATGGCTTGTATCACTTGGATACATAAGAGAGTTACCTCAAATGCATTTCTTATACATACGTCTTCTATGGCTAAAATGGATTTGAGCTTCAATAATTTGTTCTATTTACAAAAGAAGGATGTGGTTATTACTTTTCCAATACTCGAGTCCATTGAAAAGCATGCATGTGAAGGTTATATGTTTGGAAAAATGCATCATGCTTCTTTTCCCAAATATGGTGGTACACATGCTACACCAAAATTGCAACTTGTTCATAGAAATGTTTGTGGTCTAGTCAAGTCTCCATCATTTGGAAAGCATTTGTACTTTATTACCTTCATTGATGATCAAATTTTCATACTTGTTTGTAGCCTATGAAAGAAAATAATGGGCTATTATCTTACTTAAAAAAAAAATTAGCTATGCCTGAAAGCTTTTGTGGCAATAACCTTTTGACTCTTTGCATGGATCATGGTGGTGAATACATGTCACATGAATGTAATTCTTTTCTTTGTGAAAAAGATCTTCTGCACTAGTGTACAATGCCATATACACCTCAATAAAATGGTTTTGTAGAGCACAAGAATAGAACACTTCTTGAAATGGCATGGTGTATGGTTAAAAGAGAGCATCTTACAAATACGTTTGGATGGAAGCAGCCATGTATGCAAACTATGCATTGAATGAATTTTCCATGAGAAGCATTGAGAGTCATTATACCTTATGAGGCTTGGAATGGGTAGAAGCCAATGGTTAGTCATATGTATTTATTTGGTTGTTTGTAATATGCTCTTGTCCCATCATAATAACATCACAAACTTGATGAAGAGGCAAATAAATGTATATTCGTTAGATATACTAGTGAGCTTAAAGTTTATCACTTATACCATCCATTGAAGGATTAGAGTATTGTAATTCAAGATGTTGTATCTGCTGAGAATTTAGTTTATACTTTCATTGACTACAAATTTCAGCCAACAACTAGTTCAAAAGATGTGTTTGATATACTTATGCCATTGTTTCAAAGTTTTGTGCTTGACTATGTCCATGTACACCATCCAAATGATTTTTGAAAGAGCTAAAAATTTTTAGCCAAATATGGCTGAAAATTTTAAGCCAAGCATGGCTAAAAATTGCCAAAATGTACAAGTTGGAAAATTTCATCCAAAGATGACTCAAAATGTCCAACCAAACATGAATTAAAAAAAAATTGCAAAAGTTACAATGATACATGGTTGAAATTCAATACGATATTCATCCCCCTTCTGATGTGCATTATGACGATGTGTTATAGGAGGAATGCATGTGCGAGGATGCACAATCTACACCAAAATGGCTACAAAAAAAATTACAAGATATCAAGTTTGAGTGTGTCTCTATCTAGTAGAACAACATCAAACTCTCCCCATGCATTGACTTTGTGGATTTATCTTTGATTGCAAATGCATGTGATGAAGAACCATTCACTTTTGAGAGTGCATGATGATTCGAATTGGATAAGCACAATTTGTTGGAGAAACACTCACTAATTAGACATATGTTTGAGGGTCAAAGCTTTAGAAGAAAACCACATGCCTATGTGAAGGGACAAATTCACAAGTGTATTATACTTGTAAAGCTAGTTCACTTTAGTTCTAGAAGTTTTTTAAAAGTCACGGGAATGAGAAAATCTATATAAGTTAGTTTGTATTAACTAACGCGGAGAGAGAGTGAGGAAGAAGTAGAAGAAGGAGTTCATTTTATACGACTGAGTATAGTCGGGCTTCTCTGAGTGAGAAAGCATCTGTAAACTTTTGAGTTTTCATAGCTATGAGAAAGAACTGAGTAAAGTTCTGTGTATGAGTCTCTCTCCATCATCTCCATAATTACCTACTGTGTGATGAGTTAAAAAGATCACGTTTTCAAGCAACTCGATGCCTGGCATCGAATCTCTGTTGATAAGTCATATTTTCATTTATATTTTTCATTCAGTACTGAAGTGTTTTGAAAACATGATGTTGTTGGAGCAACTCGATGCCTGGCATCGAATTCCAGTTGATAAGTCATATTCTAAGTGTGCATGAAATCACCTATAGTTTGGTGTCCAAAAGATCAAGGTTTTATGCGGGAAGTCGATGCCCGACATCGAATCCCTGCTGAAAAGTGGCCAAAAACACTCCAAGTCGATGCCCGGCATCGAATTCTCGTTGCAAGTTGATGCTAAGCATCGAATTCAAATTTTAAACAGGCGCTCTTACTATAACAGGAAAGATTTCCAATTTTGGAAGGTCATATAGGGTCATCTTGTGAGAGCCATAACTTGAGTTCTAGAGATCCGTTTGATGCATATGATAGCTTGTTGGAAAGATCTACTCTTCTAATTTCAGCCGTATAAAGTTTCATGGAGAAATAATACTTGAGCTAGGAGAAATTAGCAAAATACCGAAGGTATGTCATTTCGGTGACTAGGAATTTCTGTAGAAGCAAAGTTCTCACTTTAGGCTATCATTTCTCAAAGTTTGGAGTGGCAATGAGTTAATGGTGACTATAGAGGTGTTCTAGTGTCACATTAATTCATTTCTTGTGGTGTTTCATACATCAACAAGTGGTATCAGAGCAGAAAGATTCTCGAGAGCAGAAGACGACAAAGGTACGAGAAGTTTTGTAAATTTTTCCATTAAAGTTTAAAAGGTGAAGCATTTGAAAACACAAGGCATCAAAAGGTTACTTCAAAAGTATCCTCACACACAAAGAACTTCAAAAGGTATTATCCTTTATCCTTTAAGCTCACAGGTTGCAGCAGAAGGAAAGAACTATGGCAGATCATATCTCCATTGACAAACTGGACAGAGATAATTACCCCGCATGGGTAATGAGCCAGTATTTGAAGATGAAAGCCGACCAAAGAAAGAAGAACTTGATGCTTTAAAGCATTGGTAGAAGAAGGATGCAAGTGCAAAAGCCTACATCTACAATACAATCTCTGATCATTTGCTACCACACATCAGAGGATTGGAATCATCTGAAGATATATGGGACGCATTGGAGTATCATCTCCAAAGCACTACTAAAGCAAGGAAAGCAAGTCTATGGTCAGAGTTTACAACATTCAAGAAGAAGCCAAGTCAAAGTATTAGTGATTATGTCACTAAGATGAAGGATCTAGCAGATAGTCTTGGATCCATAGATGAAGATGTTGAAGATCATAGATTGATTGCTCAACTACTTGCAGGTTTGAGAGGGGATGAAAGGTGGAAACCTTTTGTCTTATCAACATAACTTTGATTAAATCATTATGTTCCAGATTTGAACCAGTTGCTTGGTTTGATGCTCACATATGAGCAAGACTTGAAGGGAGATGGAGATAAAGGACAAAGTTCTCCAATGTACATGAAGAACAAGAAGAAAGGAGATAAAGGTAAAGCAAAGGATGAAGAGGAGTCTAGTTCTCAAGCTTATTATGCAAGAGGTAAAGGCACTGGCAGAGGAAGACCAAGAGGTTTTGGAAGAGGAAGAGGTAATCAAAATAACAACAAGAAGGCTTGCTGGATCTGTGGATTGAGTAATCATTTGGCTCATGACTGTTGGCACAACCAACAAGGATCAAAACAGAATCAAAACAACAATAGTAGAGGTCGAGGTGGAAGATATCAAAGTAATTTCCAAAGAGGTAGACAAAGTCAAAGAGGAGGCTATGGTAGAGGTGGAGGAAGAAGTTGCGGACAGAATCAATCCTACAACACCACCTACTACAACTATGCAAATGACACACAGAATGTAAGTCATACATCATTGATGATGAATTCAATCAGCACATCAGACAAAGAAGATCTAAAGGTATTTTACATTGACTCTGGATGTTCTAATCATTTGTCAGGAAACATAGAATTGATGTCAGAATTGGAAAAAGGCATTTCTAGTCACATAGTTCAAACAGGTGATAATACAAGACATAGTGTACATTTAATTGGAAAAGTGAAATGCAAGAGTGGAGCAGATTTGCTAACCAATGTTTTGTATGTTCCTACAATACCTAAAAACTTGATTAGTGTGGGACAGATAGTTGAAAAAGGTTTTCAAGTTAGGTTTACAAATGAAGGAGTATTTGTTGAAGATCCAGATAATGGATATAATCAGATTGTCTCTGGTAAGAAAGAAGGTAGACTCTTTACTTTAAGAGTACAAGGGAACATTGGTCAAGCTTTGCTTACACATGGTGAAGGAGTGATTACAGAACTTGATCTCTGGCATAAGAGATTAGGTCACTTCAATGAAAGAGGAATTAAAGCTATGGTTGCTAATCAGTCTGTACTAGGATTACCAAATGTGCAGAATCAACATATGGTTTATAAATGTGAAGCATGTCAAATGGGTAAAGCACACAGGTTACCATTTCAAAAGAAAGGATTCAAACATGATGGAGTACTTGAGCTCATTCATACAGATGTATGGGGACCAACAAAAAAAGGATCTATCAGTGGCTCAAGGTACTATGTTCTTTTTATTGATGATGCTACAAGATGGATAACATTATATGTTTTGAAGGAAAGATCAGAAGTGTTTGGAGCTTTCAAGCATTTTCATGCATATGCAGAGAGAGTCATAGGTCAAAAGCTTAAAAGACTGAGGTCTGATGGAGGGAGAGAATATTTCTCCCAAGAGTTCAATGATTATCTTTGGAATGCAGGTATTAAGAGAGAAATAACTTGCAGGTATACACCACAACAAAATGGTGTAGCAGAAAGAAGAAACAGGACTTTGGTTGAGTTTGCTAGAGCTATGCTAAAGGAGAAGAATTGTCCAAATTATCTTTGGGCTGAGGCTGTAAATACAGCTACATATCTTGTGAATAGATTACCATGTGCAGCTCTAAATGGAATGACTCCATATCAAGCTTGGTGGGGTAAGAAACCAACAATAGATCATTGTAGAGTGTTTGGATCAATTGCATATGCTTATGTGCCATCACAGCTTAGGCATAAACTTGAACCAAAGGCAGAAAAATATGTGTTCATTGGTTATGATGAAAAGCAGATGGGTTTACAAGTTGTGGAATCCTCTAACAAAACAATTTATTGTTTCTAGAGATGTTACATTTGATGAACAGAAAAGTTGGTATGCAGATCAAAGTAGTACAGCTGAAGAATTTGAAGAAGAGGTAAGAAGATGTGAGAAAGGAAAATCAATTGTGCAGGTAGATAGAGATGAAGACTATATGCAAGCAAGTACATCCACAAGTGGATTAACAAGAAGAAATGAAGAAGCTCCTATATTTGATGAAGAGGTGTATCCAGACACATATGAAGAATGTGAACCAAGAAGGTAGAAGACAACCAGAAAGGTATTCTTATGATACTTCTTACATAACTCAGAAGAACTATGCATATATGGTCAAAGATGATGAAGAACCTCAGAACTATGATGAGGCTAAAGGTAAGAAGCAATGGGAAGAAGCACTGAAGGAAGAGTTCAATGCACTGGAGGAGAACAAGACATGGGAACTTGTTCCTAAACCAAATGGTAAGAAATTAATTGGAAATAAATGGGTTTATAAAGTGAAGAAGCTTGCAGATGGAAGTATAGCCAGATACAAAGCGAGATTGGTGGTGAAAGGCTATGCCCAGACCTATGGCATAGATTATGATGAGACATTCAGTCCTGTAGCTAAGATGTCAACTATAAGGACAATCATTGCTATTGCAGCTTCAAAAGGATGGACCCTAAGTCAATTGGATATAAAGAATGCGTTCTTGAATGGATACATATCAGATGAGGTATACATGGAACAACCTCAAGGGTTTATAGATTCCAGGTATCCAAATTTTGTTTGCAGGTTGAGAAGAGCATTGTATGGATTGAAGCAAGCTCCAAGAGCTTGGAACTATAGACTGGTGAAGTATCTCAATGATCTTGGATATCAAAGTTCAAAAGCAGATTCAAGTCTACTTATCAAAAGAACAGAGGAAGGTACAATCTACATTTGTATTTATGTAGATGACATTATAATCACAGGTACTTCAGATGAAGGAATCAAGGAGGTAAAGAGATTACTTGAGAAAGAGTTTAAGATCAGTGACCTAGGAAAGTTGTCATACTTTCTTGGAATGGAAGTTACTTATACAGATCATGGCATATATGTGTCACAAGAAAGGTATCTTCTGAACTTGTTGAAGAAGTTTGATATGGAAAATTGCAGAGAAGCTTCAACTCCACTTGAAGTTAATCACAAGCTCAGTAAATATGATGGTGCAGACTACAAAGATATGAGGAAGTATCAATCTCTTGTGGGTAGTTTGATTTATGCTACACTAACAAGACCTGATCTTAGTTATGCAGTGGGAGTTTTATCACAATTCATGCATTGTCCAAAGGACCCACATTGGATTGCAGGTCAAAGAGTTCTCAGATATATCAAAGGAACTATAAAGGAAGGATTATATTATCCTTTTACATCAGATTTGAAGTTGAGAGCCTACAGTGACTCAGACTGGGCAGGTAACCAAGATGACAGAAGATCAACTCATGGTTACATGATATACATTGGTGATAAGCTTGTAAGTTGGTGTTCAAAGAAACAACATACAGTAGCATTATCATCAACTGAAGCAGAGTACAAAGGACTTGTGGAAGCAGCTAAGGAAGTCATATGGATGCAGGCATTGTTCAAGAGCTTAGGCATTGATCAAGGTACACCTACAATACATGGAGATAATATGAGTTCACTTTATCTTGCACCAAATCCAGTATTTCATGCAAGGACAAAGCACATAGAGATACAGTATCATTTTCTTAGAGAAAAGGTAATGGAGAAGGAGATTGAAGTGGAGTACATTTCTACTAAAGATCAATTAGCAGACATAATGACAAAGAGCTTGGATGGTGTGAAGACCAGTAGATTCAAAAGCATGGCAGGAGTAAAAGAAAAGAAGATGATATGAAGAAACAGGGAATGTCAATTAGTGATTGAGGGGGAGCTGTTGGAGAAACACTCACTAATTAGACATATATTTGAGGGTCAAAGCTTTAGAAGAAAACCACATGCCTATGTGAAGGGACAAATTCACAAGTGTATTATACTTGTAAAGTTAAATCACTTTAGTTCTAGAAGTTTTTAAAAGTCACGGGAATGAGAAAATCTATATAAGTTAGTTTGTATTAACTGACGCGGAGAGAGAGTGAGGAAGAAGTAGAAGGAGTTCATTTTATACGACTGAGTATAGTCGGGCTTCTCTGAGTGAGAAAGCATCTGTAAACTTCTGAGTTTTCATAGCTATGAGAAAGAACTGAGTAAAGTTCTATGTATGAGTCTCTCTCCATCATCTCCATAATTACCTACTGTGTGATGAGTTAAAAAGATCAAGTTTTCAAGCAACTCGATGCCTCGCATCGAATCTCTGCTCATAAGTCATATTTTCATTTATATTTTTCATTTAGTACTGAAGTGTTTTGAAAACATGATGTTGTTGGAGCAACTGGATGCCTGGCATCGAATTCCAGTTGATAAGTCATATTCTAAGTGTGCATGAAATCACCTATAGTTTGGTGTCCAAAAGATCAAGGTTTTATGCAGGAAGTCGATGCCCGGCATCGAATCCCTGCTAAAAAGTGGCCAAAAACACTCCAAGTCGATGCCCGGCATCGAATTCTCGTTGCAAGTCGATGCTAGGCATCGAATTCTAATTTTAAACAGGCGCTCTTACTATAACAGGAAAGATTTCCAATTTTGGAAGGTCATACAGGGTCATCTTGTGAGAGCCATAACTTGAGTTCTAGAGATCCGTTTGATGCATATGATAGCTTGTTGGAAATCTCTACTCTTCTAGTTTTAGCCGTATAAAGTTTCATGGAGAAATAATACTTGAGCTAGGAGAAATTAGCAAAATACTGAAGGTATGTCATTTCGGTGACTAGGAATTTCTGTAGAAGCAAAGTTCTCACTTTAGGCTATCATTTCTCAAAGTTTGGAGTGGCAATGAGTTAATGGTGACTATAGAGGTGTTCTAGTGTCACATTAATTCATTTCTTGTGGTGTTTCATACATCAACACAATTCAATTGGAATTGGATCCCACTCACTAAAAATGCACTTGGGAGTTATGTGAATTACCAAAAGGTAAGAATTCCATTGGTACTAAGTGGGTCTACAAGATTAAAAGAAAGTCATGTGGTCACATTGATCACTACAAAGCCATATTAGTTGCAAAATGTTATGCACAAAAATATGGCATTGATAATGAAGAGACTCTTTGGACATACTTTTCCATTACTACTATTCATTCTGTGATTACATTGGTGCCCACTTTGGTTGGGAAGTGCATCAATTAGTTATAGAAACAACTTTCTTAAACATCAATTTGGAAGAAGATGTCTATGTGAAGAAACCTCCTAGATTTTCCATCAAAGGTCAAGAACTTAAAGAGAAAATAGATTCATCTGATTCTCACATAATCCTCATTCTCATAGGAAAGAGGCATCTCAATATGTAAACCATAATTTCATGTACTCCTAACCTACCATAGTCAACACGTCTGATAGCCACATGATTTCTCTACATCTTGCAAAGTAGAAAAAGTATCTCGTTCCAAGTAGAAAAAGAATACTTCATAATTAGCAAAAGATCTTTTTTTTGCAATTTGCAAAAGAATACTCTTCATTTCAAAGCTTACTTGGAGCAAAGTTGGGTTGGCATGTCCAAGTATGCTTACCCTCCCCACGCCCCCCAAAAAAAAACTAAATAAATAAGAAATAAATCAGTTATTTTTATGGATGTGGACCTATTCTAGGAAGTTTCTAGAACACTAGTTACCCAAAAACATCATGTGCAAATGTTGATATCTTTTAATTGCATGGTTGTCAAACTATTTAGACATGGTTCTCAAACTATTCAAAACCTCGTATTTTTTAGTTTAAGGGCAAAAAGACAAGTAAAACTAGAGTTACCATCCAAATAACCAGCAAATTTTGGCCATTTTCATGTAATCCTACTTCTCATAGGAAGGATGCATTTGAATCATAAGAAGAGAATCATACCTTCATGTAGTGTTGATAGCAAACCTATACTCCAATAGCTTGAAATTCTTCATCAAGGTATTATAATATTCTCTAATATTCATTTACTTGCTCTAATACCAATGTTGGAGTTCATTGACCAAATTATATCTAGAAGTAGGTGGAACCCATTAGGATCTAGCTGAACGTCTTACAAACTTACTTGGAGAAGACCATTTATGATTAAACAACTTATTGCTCTTTATCCGCTTGAAATTTTTCAAAATTATTTTATGTGTATATAATAGATACTATGATCTTTCAAATGAGCTTGATGAACCTGAGAACACACACGGGTTGGAGAGACCACTACTAAGAATTTCTTTTTATGGATGTGGACCTATTCTCTAAAGTTTCTAGACAATCTAGTTACCCAAAAATATCATCCTCAAATGTTGAGAATTCTTCAATTACATGATTGCCAAACAATTGAGACATAGTTCTCGAACTATTAAGACACCTTGTGTTTTGATTTAAGGCCAAAAAGACAAGTGAAAATAGATTTATCATTAAAAGGACTAGAAAATTGTAGTGGTTTTTATGTAATCCTCATTCTCATAGGAAGGAGACATTTGAATCATAAGAAGAGATTCATACCCTTGTATAGTAATGATGATGAACCTCTGTTCCAATAACTTCAAATTTTTTATCAGCATATTACAATATTCTCCAAGCTTCAATTACTTGCTCTAATACGAATTTTGGAGTATGTTGGCCTCCAAAATATGGCTAGAAAGTAGTTGGATCCCACTAGGATCTAGTTGACCTTCTCATGAACTTACATGCAAAAAACTAGCTATGCTTGCACAGCTTACAGCTCGTTACTCACTTGGAGTTTCTAAAGAATATTTTACATACATAGACTAGACACTAAGATGCTTCAAATGAGCTATATGGCAATAAAACTAGATAAATACACTAAGAGATATGACCTTTGTAAATCCACAGGTTTAATGGACACCTTAAACCAAAGATGAACCGAAGAACACACACTACTTGCAGAGATCAGTGCTCTTAGCACACAAATTCAATGAGCATGAAATTGTAAAGGATAGTCATAGACATTATAATCTTTCCAATGAATCATCAGATACTTGATTTGGATATATATAATGAGGGAGATACAAGCTCTATCTGCAAAACTACACCAATGTAGAGATGGACATATGACTCTCTTGGACTTCAAGAAAGATCACGAGTTCTCCTCTCTTATTATAACATGAAAAACTATCCAAAACCCTTCTTAATACAACTAAACTCGTGGTGGACACTTGGATGGAGGCTATTTCATAGACACCCTTAAATTATTCATACAGAAGTTATAGATTATATCTTTTGAAAGCCAAATAGACTATTCATTCTATGTTTCCCCATTCAACACAGTGCAACTTACTTCAATTCCTCTAAAGTAACATACGAAAAGGGACAAGAAATAAAGCATATACATTTATGGACATGGACCTATTCTCATAAGTTCCTAGAACATCTAATTACCATGAGAATGAGATCACAACTTGATGAAAAGGCTAGGGAATGTATTTTTTGGATATAGCAGTGAGAGTAAAGGTTATCACTTATACCATCCATTGAAGGACAAAAATTAGTGTAGGTCAAGATGTATGGGTGAATCTGTTCTTTCTTTGAATGCGAATTTCAAAGAACAACTAGTTCACAAGATGTGTTTGTTAACCTCGTGCCACTGTTTCAAAGTGGTCTGCTTGGCCATCTACATCCAAGTGAGGCTGAAACTTTTAGCCAAATACGACAGAAAATTTTAAGCCAAACATGGCTGAAAATTGCCAAAATTTTTAAAGAAATACGGTTGGAAAATTTTAGCCAAGCATGGCTCAAAATTTCTAACCACACATGAAAAAAACTTGCAGTGATGTATGGTTGAAATTTAGTATGATATTCATCCCCCTTCGTGATGTGCACTTTGACAATCTATTATAGAAGGAATGCATGTGTATGTTAGAAGTAGTGATTTTTTGAAGCATTTTTTATGGAAAATAATTGTAAAATGCCAAAAACTTGTAAAAATATTTATGCAATTGATGTAAAAATAAGGAAGAGTCTTCCTTATGTAGAATAGAATTTTATGTAATTTTTCTAGAATTTTTGGAAACTCCTAGATAGCATATTTTTAGAATAATAGAGGAAAGGACCAAAATTCAAGTGTGAAAAGGGACACTTGAAAATGTATATAAGATAATTTCCTCTATTATGAGGGGGTTGGTTGATCATTTGTTGACATGCTATCCAAGTGAATAGAGAGAGTTTCCTGCTGAAAATCGTGTTTTCTCCTCTTTGTGTGGTTTCATTGATTTGTTGAGTCTATTCTTTGTGTATCCATGGAGATTTGTGAGCTTCTATTGTGTAATTCTGTTGAATGTGTATGAAGAGAGCTGAATATTGATGTGTTGAGTGAGAAATTGATGAAGAATGGTGCTGGAGATGAAAATCGTTTGTTTTCACAGAATCGCGATTGTCTCGTCTGTATGGTACAAGTAATATTTTTGAGTTTTGACTTCATAATTGTGTTCTCCTGAGAAAATAGCACGAATTAGACACCAAGATTGTGGAAAATGGTGGAGATTTGCTCAAGATAATCCAAACCCTAGAAATTTCTCTTCATTTTCACCATTCTCAGAAATCCAGCCATTATTCTCTTATTTCTTGGATTCTATCATCTAGAAGGGGTTGTGGTCTCTTAAATACTTCCAAGATTGACAAAATAAAGATGTCTTCTTAATTCTTTATGCTAAATGATTGGAGAGGACAACTCCAAAGATCAATAACAAACATTTTTTGGCGCCGTTGCCGGGGAGTATATCAAAAGCTTCATTGAAGTTGGACCTTGCTGGATCTTCTATGGTCGATGGTAACAAACACATGGAAAAGGTAATACTCTTTAATCAAGAAATGTGAACATGAAAAGGTAGATGTCTTTGTTTGTCTTTTGGGATAAGAAAGCAATAGATAATCTTTTGAGAATTGGAAGTGCTGAAATTTTTGCTAATTGATAGTTGCTCATCTCATTTTTGTTAAAAGTCAAGCTTCAAGCTAAAAATTCGTGGGGAATCTTTTATGGAAATGTGGAGCAATCAAAGGAAGCCAAAAGCCACGAGATTCCATCAAGAAAAGTCACTCAACCACTCCCCAAGTCATCTCAACTAATTCCTCCAAGTTAGGAGGCTGATTTGGAAAGGTAGTTCCTAGATTTTAGGGGCACTCTTCTCACTATAAAAGGAGCATGTATCCCGACTTCTTTTGGGCCATCTTCTTGGAGTTTTAGCTCATGTAAAGTGAGCACTAAGTGCTGGAGTTGTGATAAGCAAGCCCCTTGCTTAAGCAACCCCCTTGCTTGCTTGTTTGTTTTCTTTTAGTAGGCATATCTATGTGTGTGCGCAGGCAGTGTTGCAACTCTCTACCCCTGAGTTGTTAGCATTTCTTCTCCCTCATATGGTATTCATTTGATGTAATTCTTGTCTCATTGGATAGCTATAAGAGTCTATTTTATGCTTACCAATTCTCTGGAGCATTCTCTGAGTAAGCTGGGAGCAACATTCATTTTAGTGAAGTTGTGTGATTGATATCACTCTCTTTGTGTAGGCTCTGTTGGAAATATTTTGCTCTCTGTTGTAAGGGCTGGTTCTCCTTCTCTATGTATCCATTTGCTATGATTTTGGTGTCATTGGCTAGCTATTAGAGTGCTCTAAAGTTGACCCAAGTTTGAGATTCATTCTCTGTATAATCTGTGAGAAAAGTTTGCTAGAGTGAAGTGAGGTCTCTGCTTGACTAGCAGTTGTGAGCATTCAACTAGCTCATGTTGTAGACATTGTTTCTCTTTGTGTAAGCATCCATTTCAAGTGAAATTTGATTTGTTGGAAAGCCCTTGGTGTCTACTACAGGTCTTCAAAAGCTCACTGGAGTTCTCTGCATAAGCTCTGAGTAAGAGCATTTTTGGTGTGCAGAGGTCAAAGAAGGATACCTGTGGAGGTCATTCGCGCTTCATCGTTGCTTAGGGGTTGAGATACTTCCCCCATCAGTGGTATCAGAGCATTTGGGCATCTTGGAGGTATCACATACAAGCAAGAAGACCTCTTGGAGTTGGTGGTTGAAGAGTTGCATCAACAAAAGCTTCTTGGAGGTAGCTCACATCAAGGGGGAGCTATTCTACTCAAATTTGCAAGAGCACAAGGTGTCCATCTAAGGAAAGCTTTGGATTGAGGTAACCTCAGAGCCTCATTTTCATTTTACACACATTGGAGCATTAGCCAAGGGCTAGGTCAAGTATCAAAGACTAGATATGGGAGACTTCAACACTCAAATTGAAAAGCTAGACAAAGGTAACTATCAACCATGGAGATTTAGGGTCTCCTACTATCTTATGGGCAAGGGCCTTTGGGGGTTGATTAGTGGAAGTGAACCAAGACCTAGGTTGGATGAGAATCCAACCAATGACCAGAGAAGGGCCTTTAGGGAATGGAATGAAAGAGACAAGAGGGTTATCTTTATTCTTTCTCAACACATTAGCAATAGCATGATCGGCCATATCCAAGACCTGGATTCAAGCATGAAGGTATGGGAGACACTTGAAAGGCTTTATTCAACAAGCACCAAAGCAAGGAAGATCCAACTCAAGAATGAGCTCAACAACCTTAGGAAGAGCTCAGGGAGTAGCATAAATGACTACATACTTAAGGTCAAGGAGTTATCAGATGCATTGGGATCCATTGGAAGCCACGTAGACGATGACGATCTTGTGGCTTATACTCTCAATGGTTTGAGAGATGATGAGAAGTGGAAACCCTTTACCACTTCAGTTTATGTAAGGGATAATCTTCCCGATTTTGAGCAATTGGTTGCTCTCATGGTCACCGAAGAAATGAACATAGGTGGAAGTTCAACTAAAAGCAAAGATGCACAAGTTTTCTATGCAGGTAATCAAATGGGCAAAGGAAGACAAGGACAAGGAAGGGGCAAAGGAAGGTTTGGAGGAAGGCAAGGCCACTCAAGAAATCAAGGACATGACCAAGGCACCTCATCACAAAGAGGGAGAGGAAGATCAAGAGGAAGAGGAGGACGACATCAACAAAACAGGAATCAAGATGGCGAAGGATGTTACATATGTGGCAAGTTTGGCCACTATGCTAGAGATTGCTACCAAGGAGGAAACCAAAGGAACTATAATCAAGGTTCTTCATACAAAGGCCAAGGTAATTATGCTTCTACAAGTTCAGAAAATGACAATCTCTTGATGATGCACATGAATGGGAATTCAAGCAAAGTAGATAACACTTGGTATATTGATAGTGGATGTAGCAACCATATGAGTTGCAATGCTTCTTGGTTTACTAATCTACATGTTCCCAAAGGTAAAGGACATGTAGAAACAGGTGATGATACAGCCCATGAGATCTCCCATGTTGGAGATGTAGCTTTGGATGACAAGGAGGAAGGAAGATGTCTCAAGGATGTCTTGCATGTACCTACCATCACAAAGAACTTGGTGTCCGTTGGGCAAATGGTTGAAAGAGGCTATCAAGTAAGGTTCAACAAAGGTGGATGCTTTGTGGAGAACCCTAAGCAAGGTTACAAGGTCATAGCAAGAGGAAAGAAGCAAGGGAGACTCTTCACTTTGGAGGTAAATTCTCATTCTATTCAACATGTCTACTTCACATATGGAAACAAGAGGATTTCAGAGTTGGACTTGTGGCACAAGAGGATAGGTCACATCAACATACAAAGAATGAAGGAAATGCAATTCAAGAGGCTGGTTGAAGGTCTTCCCAACTTCCAAGGACAAGGTATGAAGCATTTATGTGAATCTTGTCAACTAGGGAAGCAAGCGAGACTTCCATTCAAGAAGAGTGGCTACATAAGCCAACATCCATTGGAGTTGATACATACAGATGTGTGGGGGCCAACGAAAGAGCAATCCATTGGAGGTAACAAGTACTTTGTCACTTTTATAGATGATTGCACAAGGATGGTTTGGGTTTATTTCATCAAAAACAAATCAGATGTGTTTACATGTTTCAAAGCATTCAAGGCAATGGTAGAGAAGGAAACAGGTACATATATCAAGAAGCTAAGGTCCGATGGAGGGGGAGAATATTTCTCCAATGAGTTTTCTGATTTTTTAATGGATCAAGGCATCAAGAGGCAAGTAACATGCAGGTACACCCCCCAACAAAATGGAGTAGCAGAGAGAAAAAATAGATACATTGCCGAGATCGCTAGAGCAATGCTTAATGAGATGAATGTACCTAACATGTTTTGGAGTGATGCAGCAAATACCGCCGTGTATCTTATGAATAGGGCTCCTACCTCAGGGATCCATGGCTTGACACCATATCAAGCCTATTATGGTAAGAAACCTGATCTTTCCCACTTGAAGATATTTGGATGTACTTGTTATGTACATGTGCCAAGTGAATTGAGGCACAAGCTACAACCAAAGGCAGAAAAGTGTGTGTTTCTAGGATATTCAAATGATCATAAAGGTTACAGGTGCTTCAACCCAAACACAAAGGACTTGAGGATATCAAGGGATGTAGCATTTGATGAGCTACTCCCTTGGTATAAGAAGTATGATTGTATGCAGGACTATGAAGAAGAAAAGCATGGACATGATGAAGAACAAATCGACCTAGAGCTAAGCGGCCCAAGGTGTTCCATCAATGAAGATAGTTCAAGCATGAACTCACCATGGAGGGGGAGATCTTCATCAAGCTATGAAGCACAATCAATCAACAAAGGCAAAGCAACATTGGTGGAGTTGGATGAAGAAGGTAATGAAGTTGAAGATGATGAAGGACACATGATGGAGAAAGAAGCCATGTCAAAGAAAGAGATCAAGTTCCCAAGGCAAAGGAGGTTTATTCCTCCAAAAGGTGAAGAAAGGAAGTCTTCTAGAGTTAAGTATCCAACTCAAAGGTTTACTTATGATTCATACATGGCAACACATTATGCATATATGAACAAAGTAGTAGAAGATCATGAGCCCGATTGCTATGAAGATGCAAGCAGGTACACCGAATGGAAAGAGGCAATGCAAGAAGAGATCGACGCACTTGAGGAAAATCAAACATGGACTCTAGTGCCCAAGAAGGAGAACATGAAGGTAATAGGTAATAAGTGGGTGTATAAAGTAAAGAGGAATTCAGATGGATCTATTTCTAGGTTCAAAGCAAGATTGGTGGCCAAGGGTTTTGCACAAACCTATGGAGTGGACTTTGAAGAGACATTCAGCCCCGTGGCAAAGATGAGCACCATTAGGACACTCATTGCAATGGCTGCTAGCAAAGGATGGAAGCTCTTCCAATTGGATATCAAGAATGCCTTTCTCAATGGAGACTTGGAAGAAGAGGTATACATGGAGCAACCACTAGGTTTTGTTCATAAAGAGTTTCCACATCATGTTTGTAGGTTGAAGAAGGCACTTTATGGCCTAAAGCAAGCTCCAAGGGCTTGGAACCAAAGATTGGTGGACTATTTGATCAAATGTGGTTACAATCAATGCAAGGCGGATCCATCTCTCTTCATCAAACAAAGAGGAGAACTTGTGGTCTACATGTGTGTGTATGTAGATGATCTTATCATTACAGGTAATGATACAAAGGGCATTGAGGAGATCAAGGCAAAGCTTGGAAACGAGTTTAGGATCTCTGATCTTGGAGATCTTAGGTATTTTCTTGGCATTGAAGTTGTATACAAAGAAGAAGGTATTATGCTCATACAAAGGAAGTATATTCTAGACCTACTTGAGAGGTTTGGGATGCTACATTGCAAGCCTATTTCAAATCCCATGGAAGTTAATGTAAAGCTAAGCTCCGTTGATGGAGAGCCATTAGAGGATGTAACTTTGTATCGATCTATTGTAGGCTCTTTCAATTATGCCACAATAACCAGGCCCGACATAGCATATGGAGTTGGAGTGTTATCACAATTTATGCATAGTCCAAGGACTA
The DNA here is from genome assembly GCA_020310875.1 of Ceratopteris richardii. NCBI lineage: Eukaryota > Viridiplantae > Streptophyta > Polypodiopsida > Polypodiales > Pteridaceae > Ceratopteris > Ceratopteris richardii. The sequence goes on from CM035438.1 coordinate 127,175,866, forward strand.
CACACTTGCAAGCTACAAGAAGAATGTTACGATATCTCAAGGCCACTATAAATGAAGGATTGTTCTACTCATTTGATGATGATATGCAGGTCAAAGCTTATTCCGATGCCGATTGGGCCGGTTCGAAGGAGGATAGAAGAAGTACAAGTGGTTACCTAGTCATGCTAGGTAGCAAGATCGTCTCATGGATTTCAAAGAAGCAACCCACGGTGGCATTATCTTCCACTGAGGCTGAGTATAGAGCTTTGGCTCAAGTCACATGTGAGCTAATGTGGATTAAGAAGTTATTTATGGAGCTTAATTTGCAGGTTGACACATATCCAATTTTTTGTGACAACATGAGTAGCATTCATCTAGCATCAAATCCTGTCTATCATGCTAGAACCAAGCATATTGAAGTGCACTATCACTTCATAAGGGAAAAGGTGAAAGGAAGTTTCAGTACATCATATTGGTACCAAGGACCAAGTTGCGGACATGTTTACAAAGGCTTTGGATGGGATGAAGATTTCAAAATTCAAGCAATGCATCAACATGAAGGAGCTTGGATGAGGATGAAGAATTGAAGCTTGAGGGGGAGTGTTAAAAGTCAAGCTTCAAGCTAAAAATTCGTGGGGAATCTTTTATGGAAATGTGGAGCAATCAAAGGAAGCCAAAAGCCACGAGATTCCATCAAGAAAAGTCACTCAACCACTCCCCAAGTCATCTCAACTAATTCCTCCAAGTTAGGAGGCTGATTTGGAAAGGTAGTTCCTAGATTTTAGGGGCACTCTTCTCACTATAAAAGGAGCATGTATCCCGACTTCTTTTGGGCCATCTTCTTGGAGTTTTAGCTCATGTAAAGTGAGAACTAAGTGCTGGAGTTGTGATAAGCAAGCCCCTTGCTTAAGCAACCCCCTTGCTTGCTTGTTTGTTTTCTTTTAGTAGGCATATCTATGTGTGCGCAGGCAGTGTTGCAACTCTCTACCCCTGAGTTGTTAGCATTGCTTCTCCCTCATATGGTATTCATTTGATGTAATTCTTGTCTCATTGGATAGCTATAAGAGTCTATTTTATGCTTACCAATTCTCTGGAGCATTCTCTGAGTAAGCTGGGAGCAACATTCATTTTAGTGAAGTTGTGTGATTGATATCTCTCTCTTTGTGTAGGCTCTGTTGGAAATATTTTGCTCTCTGTTGTAAGGGCTGGTTCTCCTTCTCTATGTATCCATTTGCTATGATTTTGGTGTCATTGGCTAGCTATTAGAGTGCTCTAAAGTTGATCCAAGTTTGAGATTCATTCTCTGTATAATCTGTGAGAAAAGTTTGCTGGAGTGAAGTGAGGTCTCTGCTTGACTAGCAGTTGTAAGCATTCAACTAGCTCATGTTGTAGACATTGTTTCTCTTTGTGTAAGCATCCATTTCAAGTGAAATTTGATTTGTTGGAAAGCCCTTGGTGTCTACTACAGGTCTTCAAAAGCTCACTGGAGTTCTCTGCATAAGCTCTGAGTAAGAGCATTTTTGGTGTGCAGAGGTCAAAGAAGGATACCTGTGGAGGTCATTCGCGCTTCATCGTTGCTTAGGGGTTGAGATACTTCCCCCAGCAATTTTTTGAAGTAAAGTGCAGGTGTGTGAGAAAATTTGAATCAAGAAAGCTAAAGACAATGTAACATGTGTCTATTCTTGCATTTTTTAAGTGCTTTTTGACCAAGTACTAGGCAAAAATTGTTGATCTTGGGAAGATGACATGATTGCATTAAGAAAAAGTCAAGTAAAGTAGTTAGTTGCAAGAAGGTAAGATCCATTTGTTAGCCAAGTTTAAGCAATAATCTTGACAAAAGCTGAATTGCATCTTGAAAAGGGAAATATTTGAGTTTATCTTTGCAAAAATTGACATTGGCATTTCTTTACACAATTTTCTTTGGGGAGATTTTACTCACAAACTGCTTTGAAGCCCAAGCATAGAAAAGTATAACCAATCCAGGAACACAGGATCAATAGATCCACAAACAACAAACCCTGAGTCAAGTGTTTACCTTAGTTTAGGGCAAAATACTAAAAAAATTCATAAATTTCATTAAAAAAATCAAACAAATTTCTTTTCTTCTTAGGAAGTTGGATTCAGGCTTTGTTGATAAGAGTAATAGGGACCAAGTGAAAAGAAAGTAAAAATTTGTCAAAAAACTACAAAATTTGAAAAAACATGATTCTCTGCACAGGATCGCGATTTTCTGAATAATGTTGTGATTTTGATGCAAAAGTACAGGAGTCTGTTGAATTGCAATTGGTAAAGGGTATTGAAGGGAAACAACAAAAGAGAATACTCAAATTTGCACAAAATAAGAAATACAGAAAACACACGATTTTCTGCACAAAATCGCGATTTTCTGTAAGAGAAATTTCCTGGAATTTTTAGCATATTTGGGTTTTTGGAGAAAGGTAATTGCAGGAGACTTCATCAAGATTGAGTAAGTGAAGTTGGACGAGTGAAAGTGTGAAGAACAGTGGAAATTACACAAATTCGCGATTTTCTGGACACTATAAAATCCTGGAATTACAAGAGAAACTCATTTGAGTGAGTGTGAGAGAGAGAGAGAGCAAGGAAAAAATCGCGACTTTCTGCAGCAAAACAGTCTGAAGAATTTTGCAATCAAGCAAGCAAGGTAAGGGGTCTCAATATTATTTTGTTGCATTACTTTACATTCTAGTGATCATAGAACACAAAAAATAGAAGATAATAGAAAAAGCACGAAATTGTGATTTTAGAGTTCTGAAATTTTTGTAAAAAAATGAAAAGGTTGTAGAAAACACTTTCATTGCATGTTAAAAACTAGATAGGGCGATTCTATAGAGGAAATAAAAACTTGAAAATCAATACCTTAAAATCTTCAAAAAATTGGTCAGAATCGCGATTCTATAGTTAGACACAAAATCGCGATTCTCTGAAATTTTTTACAAACTCGCGATTCCCAGAACACGATTTTCATAAGAAAATCGTGTTATTTACAATTGTGAGCAATCACGATTGTGTGGGAAGAAAATCGTGAAAAACACGATTTTTTAGCACAAAATCGTGAAAAACATGATTTTGGACACAAAATCGTGAAAAACACGATTTTGAGCAGAAAATCGTGAAAAACACGATTTTGAGCACAAAATCGTGAAAATCACGATTTTGGATAGAAAATCGTGAAAAACCCGATTCTGGACAGAAAATCGTGAAAAACACGATTTTGAGCACAAAATCGTGAAAAACACGATTCTGGACAGAAGATCGTGAAAAACACGATTTTGGATAGAAAATAGTGAAAAACACGATTTTGGACAGAAAATCGTGAAAAACACGATTCTGGACAGAAAATCGTGAAAAACATGATTTTGGACACAAAATCGTGAAAATCACGATTTTGATTAGAAAATCGTGAAAAACACCATTTTGGACAGAAAATCGTGAAAAACAGATTTTGATTAGAAAATCGTGAAAAACACGATTTTGAGCAGAAAATCGTGAAAATCACGATTTTGGACAGAAAATCGTGAAAATCACAATTTTGGACAGAAAATCGTGAAAAACACGATTCTGGACAGAAAATCGTGAAAAACACGATTCGGAGCACAAAATCGTGAAAAACACGATTCTGGATAGAAAATCGTGAAAAACACGATTTTGGACAGAAAATCATGAAAAACACGATTCTGGACAGAAAATCGTGAAAAACACGATTTTGGACACAAAATCGTGAAAATCACGATTTTGATTAGAAAAGCGTGAAAAACACGATTTTGGACAGAAAATCGTGAAAAACACGATTTTGATTAGAAAATCGTGAAAAACACAGTTCTGACCATTGAATTGTGAAAATTAATTGAATGATCCTTAGGTCTAGGAACAAATTAAACACACATACTAGGCAAGACTTAGGAAGGAAGGAAATAGAGCCAGTGGAAGGGCAAGTGCAAAAAAGAAATCTAGGGCAAGAAAACATGGAAAATTTAAACAAAACAAATGAGCCCATTGAAACTGAGGATTATAGAAATATCCTCAAATACTTGTATACAAATAGGTTTGGAACCTATGTATATCAGGATGGAATGCATAAGTTTCTCATTAGGTTGAGAAACTTAGAAGTTCTCCTGAACATAACACCAGTAGCTCAATTCAAAGATGGTAGGTATGAGGATAGGCAAGGGTGTGTATACATCTTCTCCCAAGACCCAGAAAATTCAAATGACTTAGGGCAATGTGCTGACAAAGGACCTTGGGAACATAACCTAGGACAATCAGACTTACCAAGAACACATGAAAACTACACTAGTACTGAGCAACAACAAGGGAGGAGAACACATGCTTCCCCAAATCCTTTTGAAAAGGAACCAGAAGGATTTAATGAGTTTTCACTAAGAAGAAGACATCATTGGCAACCTCAGGGTAGAATGCTTAGACCATATCAAGTAGCCAAATGCATGAAAAATCAATATGAAGGATATTCTGATCCTCATGCTCATGCTGCAGAGTTTAGGCAATTAATTAGAGCTGAGGAGGTGGAAGATTACAAAGTCCAATTTAAGGCATTTGGTCCAACCCTAACAGGACCTGCATTATCTTGGTTCATCCCTTTGAGAAAGGAAATGTACCTAGATATTGAATCCTTCTTAGAAGCCTTCATTGGGGAATTCTCAAAGACTGGAATAAAACATAGCACAACCACTCTGATACACAGCTTTAAACAACAAAAATATGAAAATGTCAGAGAGGCAGCCAGGAGATTTAAGCAATACATTGACAGATGTCCTAAAGAAGAAGTACCTTCCATGGCAAGACAAGTATCCCTATTCATAGAAGGATTAAGAAGTGCTCAATTAAGGACCCTAGTGTACTATAGGAGATGCCCTGACCTAGGAGCTTGTGTAAAAGAAGCAATAAACTTGGAAGATAACAGAGGCCAAGATCTGCTAGCATTTGATCAACCTAGATCAAATGAGGATAAAATCCAACCAACAGAAGAATTGGCTCAGGCCATTGCTAAAGCCCTAGATGTAAGCACCAAAACCAATTTGATAAACTCTAGGATAAACACAAATAAAAAATGCTACAATTGTGGAGAAAGTCATTTGGTACAACAATGCCCATATCAAAAACCTCCACATTTGCAAGATAGGAAAACACTCAAATATTGCACACTAGAGAGGAAATGGACAAATCATACAAGGGAGGAATGCTTCTATAATAAACAACCCATAAAGGAGAGAGATTATGGGAGCCAAAGAGAATCAGGGTATATTGAGCAACCAAGACCTGTGCTTGGGCAACAACCTCCTATACCAACAAATGTGGTACCAATCAAATACACACCAATAGAGGAGGGAAACTCAAGAACAAAGTCACCATACAAGGAAGATTATCAATGGAATGAAGGATATCAAGAAGAATGGGAAGGTTATGAATTAAGAGAACCAGAATTACAAGCCCTAGACTTGGGAAATGGGAGAATTGAGATGGACACTGCCACTTTCATGTATATAACCAATAATTATATGTCCAATCAGAAACCTCAATTCAAAGGGGGACCAAAGATAACTTGTTATAGGTGTGGGGGATAACATTTCATTAGAGACTATCCACAACCTCCTACGTTAAGAATAGAGGGAGCTTATTGTAAGGATTGTGGTAGGGAACATTTGATAAAGGATTGTCCAAAAAATCCTCAAAAATAGCAAAACACACCTAATAACATACCACTAAAAGCAGTCAATATAATGGAACAAGAAGAATTGAGTGACATTGACCAAGTGAATGTAAATGCTATAAGAAGGTCACAAACCAAACAACAAAGAACAACTAAGGAACAAAATGAAGGTTCAATCTCAAAGGTGAAGAAAAATAGACAAAAAGGGAAATGGGAAAGGAAACAGAGAATGGGTAAAAATTTGGAAGAAGAATATAGGGAACAATCAAACAGTACTTCTCCTCAGAAGACACAAACCCAGTTGGAGATAGGAAATTCACAAAGTCTAGACATGCTAATAAAAGCATATAAGGGAGGAATTCAAGAGGGACCAAGCCCTACTGATCATACAATGGCTTATCCTATGCCAGACTTAGAACATGAAAGGATGCAGAAGTGTAAACAAATCATACGGGAAGTGCAACTCAAAATGGGGGAAGTAGACAATTCTCCAAAAACAGTTGAGGAATCTGAGACAACAAAAACAAGAGGAAATAGTAACAAGGAGGAAAACCCACAAGCAACATTCCAGGTGAATATAGATAAACAATGCACAATTCTATATCATACCACATGGGAAGATTTAATGAAACAAAATCCTCACTTACAAAACCAAATGAAGAAATGGGAAACAACACCAAAAAATGTTCACCCACAACTATAGGAAATGGAGGAATTATGGTATATTCACATTGATAAGATAGGAGGATATTGTGAAGGAGAAGAGGGAAACTCAACCTTAAAAATACAATTCGGTAAAAACCAGGCCAAAGCTATTCTGGATAGTGGATCAGGAGTGGCCATCATGACTAAACAAACTTGGGAGAAATGGGGAAAAAATGAATTATTACCCACCAAAATGAGATTGCAACTTGCAGATGGACACATAGAAAAACCCCTAGGAATATGGGAAAAAGTGATTGTGGACATATGTGGAATAGAGATAGAACATACCTTTGCTATAGTTGAATTCCCACAATCCACTTCATATGAAATTATCCTAGGAAGACCATTTATGAGACAAATGCAAATTGTGCAAGATTGGGGTAATGATTGCCTATACCTTCAGAGCAAAGGAAGAATAACCAAAGTAAATCTAAGAAATGGGCACTACTGTGACATATCTCCTCAAGAATGGTATAAAATACATCAGAATCAAGAGTTGAGTGAGGAATCAGAAATGGAAGACCAGGATGAAACTGAATCATCAATATGGAAGTGCAATATGATAAGAAATTTTACTAATAGGAAAAGAAGATTGAGAAGAGAAGATTGTGTGGAAGGAAGGAAGTTACAAGATGAGAACTATGTACCACAACAATTCAAAGATGAGGAGTTTGAGCCCTATGGGTGGAATCAAATTTTGGCTACGATGGATCTAGCCAGTGATGAATATGTAGGAGTGGAATTTCAAAATGAAGAAGGATACGATGTCTTTCACATTGGAATACAAATGATAAGGGTATCCAGAACTGAAGAGGACAAAGAAGAAGAAATGATATTAGAAAAAGGGAAGACACAATTTTTGGAAGAAGTAAAAGCTAAGGATGCTATTAAAGATAAAATCTCAGGCAAGTATAAGAAAAACAAACACAAGGAAATAAAAGAAAAGCAGGAGGATGAGAAGAAGACAAGGGAAACAAACAAAGATCAACAGTTTGATGTACCAGAAAATTTCAAGACTTATGAAGTAGAAAACAGACTACTTCTCAAGAGGAGACCAAAGAGGGAAAAGAAGAAAGGGGAGGCTTATGATAATGAGGAACAAACTAAAAAGATCATGATCACTCAGGAAGAGGGAGAAGAAAGACATATTGTAGTGGCTGATGACATGACAACTCAAGAAGAGGAGGCACTAAGAAACTTGGCAAAAAACTATAGGGATGTGTTTGCTTATAGATATAAGGATTTGAAAGGTATTGATCCTAAAATCTGTGAGCATAAGATTCCTATTACACCTGAGGCAAAACCTAGCAAACAGAGACATTACACATTCAATGATAAATACTCTACTAAAATAAAGGAAGAAATTGACAAGCTATTAACTGCCAATTTCATCTATGAAATTGAGTATACAAAATGGATATCTCCTATAGTTGTGGTACCAAAGAAGAATGGGAAACTTAGGGTATGCATTAACTTGAAGAAGGTAAATGCAGCAACTATAAGAGATAATTATCCACTGCCTATAATAGATCATCTTCTAGAAAGAGTTGCAGGGAAGGAGGTTTATAGTTTTTTAGATGGTTTTTCAGGATACAATCAGGTACCTATAGCATTGGAAGACCAACATAAAACTGCCTTTTCCACAGATTGGGGAATTTATGCTTTTAGGGTTATGCCCTTTGGGTTAACCAATGCTCAAGCAACTTTTCAGAGGTTGATGTGTCATATCTTCAAAGAGTTCCTAAGGAATGTAATGGAAATTTATGTAGATGATCTTTGTACTTTTTCATTAAAAAGACAAGATCACTTGCAGGATTTAGAAAATATACTCAGGAAATGCAGAACCTACAGAGTATGTTTAAATCCAGAAAAGTGTGTATTCTTTGTAAGACAAGGAAGAATGTTAGGTCACATAGTCTCAAAAAATGGAATTTCAACTGATGAGAAGAAAATAAAGGCCATAATAGAGCTTCCAAGACCCACAAGTATAAAAGAACTTCAAACTTTCATGGGACATTGTGGGTACTATAGGAAATTTGTACACAAATTTGCTGACATAGCCAAACCCTTATATGCCCTAATTACAAAGTTTGAGTGGACCAAGGAGTGTGACCAAGCCTTTGAAACTTTAAAAACGTGTTTGGTAACAGCCCCAATTCTGAAAACACCTCAATGGGATAAAATTTTTCATGTCCATGTGGATGCTTCAAATTATGCTTTAGGATGTGTGTTAGCACAACCGATAGAAGGAAGCAAGTTAGATTTTCCAGTGGCTTATGCTAGTAGGCAATTGAATCTAGCAGAAAAAATTACACAACCACTGAGAGAGAGGGATTGGGCATGATATTTGCTGTAAAGAAATATAGACATTACCTTTTGGCCAACAAGTTTAAGTTCTTTGTAGACCATCAAGCTTTATTATATTTGGTAAATAAACCTTGTCACACTGGTAGAATAGTCAGATGGTTTCTTTTACTAATGGAATTTGAGTTTGAAGTGGTGGTGAGACAAGGGAAAACACACTTGAGAGCAGATCATTTATCTCGAATTCAGTCTAAAGAACCCAGTTCACCTTTTAAAGATGACAACCTGCCAGACACTTATTTGTTCAAAGTAGAGAGTGTTCCGGAGTGGGCCATGACTTTAGTACCATTATTAACCATGGGACCTTGCAGAGTAGTTGGGAACAATGCACACTTAGTATTACAAAGCAGGAACTTTATGTTACTAGCTGGGCATTTGTACCATCTCAACCACACAGGCATATTGGAATATTGTACTCCTGAGGAAGAGCAACAAGAATATTTGAGGAGAGCTCATTGTTGGAACCCTTGCACTCATGCTTCTAGGGTAGTCACCCTAAGTAATCTCAATAGGATGGGGGTACATTGGCCTAATAAGATTCATGATGTAACAAAATACATTGCTAATTGCAGAAAGTGCCAATTATTGCAAGATTCAGAATTCATAACTCTATATTGGTTCCAAAAAAATCCAGATTGGAGTGAAAATATCATTGAGATATTGAAAAGGAAGAAGAAAGGAAAACAAGTGATAGCTGGTGCAGATTCCAAGAATCTACAAGCAATCTCTGAAGAATATCAATTGATAGGAGAACAGTTGTATAAGAGAGGAATGGATGGATACTTAAGAATTTGTGTTCCTGAGAATAAATATCTGGAAATGTTGGAACTGGCACATTCTGGAGTAGCAGGAGGACACTTCTCAGGTGAAAGAACTGCTAAACTCATTTTATATTCTGGCTTTTGGTGGCCAACCCTATTTCCTGATGCAAGAATCTATGTAAAAAGATGTGATGTCTGTCAGAGGGTGAGTCAACCAAATAAAAGAGATGATATGCCATTAGTTCCACTAATTTCAGCAAGAGCCTTTAGTAAATGGGGGTTGGATTTCATTGGACCTATACATCCTCTAGCAAAACAATCCCATGTTGAATACATCATAGTGGCTACAGACTACCTGACAAAGTGGGCTGAGGCCAAAGCCACAAGAAGGAATGATGCTCATACTACTGCCAGATTCCTATATGAAAATATTATCACCAGATTTGGACTTCCAATTGAATTGGTAAGTGATAGGGGGACCCATTTTGTAAACCAAATCATAGAAAACATCACTGAATATTTCCTGATCAGTCATAGAAAGTCAGCCCCATACCACCCAGAAGCCAATGGGTTAGCAGAAAGTACTAATAAAGTACTTTGTACTGTACTGTCAAAATTAGTAAATACAAACAGGAATGATTGGGATTTACAACTTAGTCATGTCCTATGGGCTTATAGAGTGGCTTGTAAAACTGCAATAGGAAACAAACCATTCAATCTAGTGTATGGACAAAATGTAGTTTTACCTATGGAATTCCTTATTCCAACATTAAAAGTAGGTAGTCACTACAATTGGACTGGACATGAATTATCAGAGAGAGTAATAGAATTGGAAAAATTGGGAGCAACTAAACTCGAAGCCATTATGAGTATATATGTGGACAAGAAAAGGCAAAAAGCTTATCATGATGTTCATGTAAAAGAAAAAGATCTACAGGAAGGAGATCTAGTTTCGGCTTACACAGTCAGAGAACATAAAAAAAAGTTCCAGAAAAAAGGACATGGACCATATATTATACATCAGATAAGCAATAGTGGAGCCATTCAACTAGCTAACATAGACGGAGAAATCATGCCAAACTTCATAAGTGGATGTAGAGTCAAGAGGTATGACTGCCGATTAACTGTTGATGAATGGACAAGGTTGCAATGAGCTCAAAATAGAAAAAAAGAAGAGGAAGACATTAAAAAAGAGGCTCAACAGGAAGCAAAGGAAAGGATAAGAAAAATCAAAGATCTTAGAGAAGTCTGTTTGTGTGAAACTCCTCTAAAACTAAAAGAACATGTGCCTGTGATGACATTGGATTTTCAAAATGAAAACATTAGGGTTTTGATAGATTCTGGAGCACAAGTGAATCTGATTAGTTCAGCTTTGGTAAGTAAATTTAACATAAAAAGAACTAAAAGCAGAACCTTAATAAAAAATTTAGAAGGTCAAATAGTACAGAGCATGTCTTCACTGTCTATTGAAGTGAAGTTTAATGAAAAATATATGAAAATATGTTGGAGCAAGTCTATGACAAGCCTAAGTATTGGCTTGAGTCCCACAAAGTCATAGAAAAAGCCTTAAAATGAAGACTATGTAAACTTCACTTGTGAACTACCTCTTGTAGCTTTTGAAGAGTTTACTTAATGTAAAAGTAAGAGAATCTTAAGTGGTTGAGTCCACTTGATCAAGAATGGAAAGAGGAGCCACGAATTCGTGATTTTTGGTAGGTAGAGAATCAAATCAATCATTGATTGGTTGGAGAGTGATTGAGGGAAGTTAGCCTCCCAAACTCAACTATAAATAGATGGCAGTTTTAGTCGTGGTTAGAGAGACCTATGTAAAGACCTCCAAGAGTTGAGCTTTATGCCTTATCAAGGTGTGATTACAAGGCACACATATGTATCAGTAATTCATTGTATTGTACAAGCAATATACTTTCATTTTCATGATTATTTGGTTTCATCTTTCCATGCTCTTGTGAAGTGTACTACTCACTGCCATTACTCTCAGTTTTCTCAGTCAGCTTGCAGAGATGTTTTCTCTGAGCTTGGTGCATCATTTTAAGTGATTTAACTTGGTAAAGTTAGCTCTATAAGTCTACTATATGCTCACAAAGTTTCATGTCATTTGGATGTTGCAATCTTCAGTTATGTTCATTTGAAGTCAACAGGGTCTGTTCATCTTCACTTCTCTGTCAGGTACCCGACTTTTTCACTCACCTTGTCAGAGCCATTTCTCAGTGGTTACTCATCCAAATTCAGTGATTTAAAGCTTGGTGCATTCAACGTACTGTCTTGTATAACCATAAAAATTTTCATAATCATTGGGTTCCTACATTTTGAGTTATATTGATTGTTCTGCTCACTGGTCTCAAACTGTAGCAGCCCGTGAAAATTGGGATGATGTCATCAGTTGTTAAAACTCTTTTTAAGTGTGTGATTCATTATTTTTGATGCGATTACTCTTGAAAGTTAGCTCTTTAAGCTACCTAGACTTCCCCAAGAGGAATTAAGCTAATTGCTTCTATGCTTAGAGAATTATGTAAAATACTGGACAGGTGTATGAACCAAGAATAGCAAGTTTTCACCTCTGAGCTAACTTCAACTTATCTATTTTGATCTATCTTTTTGAGAGTGATCTTCCAAGGTACATAGGGTGTCTAATACATCCATTGGCAAGCTAAAAGGGCCCACCATATACTCCTAGAGCTTATTTGGCTAGTGTAGATCAAGGATTTTGCAACACCTCTTCATCTTCAAGCACATACCTATCCATCTCTTCACAGTGGTATCAGAGCAAGGTTGGACAACATGGCAGATGGATTTCCTTCATCAATGGACAAATTGGACAGAGGTAACTACTCATCTTGGTCATTAAGAATGGAAGCTTATCTCCAAGGTAGAAGTTTATATGGTTATGTGGCTGGAGATGAAGTTATGCCAAGTTTCAGGAACAAAAGTCAACCAACACAAGAAGAGCAAGAAAGATTGAGCACATGGTGCTCCAAGGATGCACTTGCAAGGTCTTATCTCCTCAACTCTATCTCAGAATTTTTGTTGCCTCACATTAGAATTTGTAAGACATCTCAAGAAGTGTGGGATGCACTTGAAGCTTTCTTTTCTTCAAGTACTAAATCTAGGAAGCATCAACTATGGCTAGATTTCACAACTCTCAAGAAGGCTCCCAAACAAAATGTGACTGATTTTGTCACAAAGCTCAAGGACATAGCAGATCAGTTGGGAAGCATTGGAGAGGTAATAGATGAAGAGAAAATTGTAAGGCAGGTGATCAATGGCTTGAAGGCAGATGACAAGTGGGAAGCATTCACCACAGCTATGGATTTGTACATGGACATGCATGTACCTGATTTCAATACACTCATTGGACAACTACTTACTCAAGAGGCAAAGCTTATCAAAAAAGGAGAAAGCACTAAAGGTAATCAATCTTCAGCTTTATACACTGATAAAAGCAAGTCCAAAGATAACAAAGGAAAGGCAAAGAAAGTGGATGATGAAGCAGGTACATATCAAGCTAACTATGCAGGTAGAGGAAGACATGGCAGAGGTAGAGGAAGAGGAGGTAGACAAGGCAGGGGGAGATCCCAAGACTCCAACTCATGTTCTATTTGTGGATTAACTAATCATACAACTGAAAATTGCTTTAGGAATTCCAGGAATCAAAGAGGCAGAGGATACAATAGAGGAAGTTATGGCTACTCAAGAGGAAGGTTCAACAACTACCATGGCAACTACAACAACTACAATCATTCAAACTATCAAGGAGGCTGCAAAGGAAGGAGAGACTACAATAACTACACAGAAGACTCAAACAAAGAGGATTCATTATTGATCATGAACATGGATATGCCACAAGGTAAATCTGATGAGCATGTTTTCTACATAGATTCAGGTTGTTCAAATCATGTGGCAGGAAATGTGGCACTCCTATCAGATTTAGAAGATCCAAGGAATAAGCATGAGGTACAAACAGAAGATAATACAAAACATCCTGTGGAGAAAATAGGCAATGTCAAAGCACCTGATGGAAACATCAACCTACTCAGTAAGGTACTCTATGTCCCTACCATTACAAAGAATTTGATAAGTGTTGGGCAGATAGTAGAGAAAGGGTTGCAAGTCAGGTTCACAAAAGCAGGAGCATTTGTTGAAGATCCAAGTCAAGAAGCTTTAAAAAGAAGACTATGTAAAGTTCACTTGTGAACTACCTCTTGTAACTTTTGAAGAGTTTACTTAATGTAAAAGTAAGAGAATCTTAAGTGGTTCAGTCCACTTGATCAAGAATGGAAAGAGGAGCCACGAATTTGTGATTTGTGGTAGGTAGAGAATCAAATCAATCATTGATTGATTGGAGAGTGATTGAGGAAAGTTAGCCTCCCAAGCTCAACTATAAATAGATGGCAATTTTAGTCGTGGTTAGAGAGACCTATGTGAAGACCTCCAAGAGCTGAGCTTTATGCCATATCAAGGTGTGATTACAAGGCACACATATGTATCAGTAAGTCATTGTATTGTACAAGCAATATACTTTCATTTTCATGATTATTTGAGTTCATCTTTCCATGTTCTTGTGAAGTGTACTACTCACTGCCATTACTCTCAAATTTCTCAGTCAGCTTGCAGAGGTATTTTCTCTGAGCTTGGTGCATCATTTTCAATGATTTAACTTGGTAAAGTTAGCTCTATAAGTCTACTATATGCTCACAAATTTTCATGTCATTTGGATGTTGCAACCTTCAGTTATGTTCATTTGAAGTCAACAGGGTCTGTTCATCTTCACTTCTCTGTCAGGTACCCGACTTCTTCACTCATCTTGTCAGAGCCATTTCTCAGTGGTTACTTATCCACATGCAGTGATTTAAAGCTTGTTGGATTCATCTTACTGTCTAGTATAACCATACGCATTTTCATAATCATTGGATTTCTACATTTTGAGTTATGTTGATTTTTCTGCTCACTGGTCTATTTCTGTAGCAGCCCGTGAAAATCGGGATGATGTCATCACTTGTTAAAACTCATTCTCAGTGTGTGGTTCATTATTTTTTATGATATTACTCTTGAAAGTTAGCTCTTTAAGTTGCCTAGACTTCCCCAAGAGGAATTGAGCTAATTGCTGCTGTGCTGAGAGAATTATGTAAAACACTAGACACGTATATGAACCAAGAATAGCAAGTTTTCACCTCTGAGCTAACTCCAACTTATCTGTTTTGATCTATCTTTTTGAGAGTGATCTTCCAAGGTACATAGGGTGTCTAATACATCCATTGGCAAGCTAAAAGGGCCCACCATCTACTCGTGGAGTTCATTTGGCTGGTGTAGATCAAGGATTTTGCAACACCTCTTCATCTTCAAACACATACTTATCCATCCCTTCACAGTGGTATCAGAGCAAGATTGGACAACATGGCAGATGGATTTCCTTCATCAATTGACAAATTGGATAGAGGTAATTACTCAGCTTGGTCACTAAGAATGGAAGCTTATCTCCAAGGTAGAAGTTTATATGGTTATGTGGCTGGAGATGAAGTTATGCGAAGTTTCAGGAACAAAAGTCAACCAACACAAGAAGAGCAAGAAAGATTGAGCACATGGTGCTCCAAGGATGCACTTGCAATGTCTTATCTCCTCAACTCTATCTCAGATTTTTTGTTGTCTCACATTAGAAGTTGTAAGACATCTCAGGAAGTGTGGGATGTACTTGAAGCTTTCTTTTCTTCAAGTACCAAAGCTAGGAAGCATCAACTATGGCTGGAGTTCACAACTCTCAAGAAGGCTCCCAAACAAAATGTGACTGATTTTGTCACAAAGCTCAAGGACATAGCGGATCAGTTGGGAAGCATTGGAGAGGTAATAGATGAAGAGCAAATTGTAAGGCAGGTCATCAATGGCTTGAAGGCACATGATAAGTGGGAAGCATTCACCACAGCTATGGATTTGTACATGGACATGCATGTACCTGATTTCAACACACTCATTGGACAACTACTTACTCAAGAGGCAAAGCTTATCAAAAGAAAGCTCTAAAGGTAATCAATCTTCAGCTTTATACACGGATAAAAGCAAGTCTAAAGATAACAAACGAAAGGCAAAGAAAGTGGATTATGAAGCAGGTACATATCAAGCTAACTATGCAGGTAGAGGAAGACATGGCAGAGGTAGAGGAAGAGGAGGTAGACAAGGCAAGGGGAGATCCCAAGACTCCAACTCATGTTCTATTTGTGGATTAACTAATCATACAACTGAAAATTGCTTTAGGAATTCCAGGAATCAAAGAGGCAGAGGATACAATAGAGGAAGTTATGGCTACTCAAGAGGAAGGTTCAACAACTATCATGGCAACTACAACAACTACAATCATTCAAACTATCAAGGAGGCTACAAAGGAAGGAGAGACTACAATAACTACACAGAAGACTCAAACAAAGAGGATTCATTATTGATCATGAACATGGCTATGCCACAAGGTAAATCTGATGAGCATGTTTTCTACATAGATTCAGGTTGTTCAAATCATGTGGCAGGAAATGTGGCACTCCTATCAGATTTAGAAGATCCAAGGAATAAGCATGAGGTACAAACAGGAGATGATACAAAACATCCTGTGGAGAAAATAGGCAATGTCAGAGCACCTGATGGAAACATCAACCTACTCAGTAAGGTACTCTATGTCCCTACCATTACAAAGAATTTGATAAGTGCTGGGCAGATAGTAGAGAAAGGGTTGCAAGTCAGGTTCACAAAAGCAGGAGCATTTGTTGAAGATCCAAGTCAAGGATTCAGAAGAATTGCAAAAGGTGAAAAGACAGGTAGATTGTTCACATTTGAATTACAGGACACTAGAAACATTGCTCTCTTTAATTATGGTAGTCAAACACTCACAGAATTGGAAGTATGGCACAAAAGGTTAGCACATATTGGTGAAAGGTCATTAAAGCAAATCTGCAGGGACAAAAGTGTACTTGGACTTCCTAATTTGTCAAAACAACATATGATTTATAAGTGTAGTGCATGTCAATTTGGAAAGTCTCACAGGTTACGATTCATGAAGAAAGGTTATATGCATGGAGATCTCTTGGAGTTGGTTCATACAGATGTATGGGGACCTAGCAAGGAAGCTTCAATATCTGGATCAAGGTATTATGTTTCCTCTATTGATGATTGCAGCAGATGGACTATCCTATTCTTTATGAAACACAAAGATGAAGTTTTTTCATGTTTCAAAAGATATTTGG
This sequence comes from Ceratopteris richardii, assembly GCA_020310875.1. NCBI lineage: Eukaryota > Viridiplantae > Streptophyta > Polypodiopsida > Polypodiales > Pteridaceae > Ceratopteris > Ceratopteris richardii. The sequence goes on from CM035438.1 coordinate 127,192,602, forward strand.
CTCTTGTGGAGAATCAAACAGGTAAATCACTAAAAAGGCTAAGGTCAGATGGAGGGGGAGAATACTTCTCCCATGAGTTTGATTCTTTTCTTCAAGAAAGAGGAATCAAAAGAGAGGTAACTACAAGGTACACTCCTGAGCAAAATGGAGTGGCAGAAAGGAGGAATAGGACAATTGTTGAAGCTGCAAGGTCTATGGTTGGATAACAGAAGAGGTATATATGGCACAACCACCTGGTTTTGAGAATCAAGTTTATCCTGATTATGTGTGTAAACTTAACAAAGCATTGTATGGTCTCAAGCAAGCTCCAAGAGCTTGGAATTTTAGGCTTGTTTCATTCTTGCAGGACAAAGTCTTTCAACCAAGCAAGGCAGATCCTTCACTCTTTATTAAAAAGAGTAATTCCGAGGTCATCTACCTATGTGTATATGTAGATGATATTATATTGACAGGAAATGATGAAGATGGTATGAAGAAGATCAAAGATCAGATGAGAGAAGAGTTCAAGATAAGTGATTTGGGTTCACTTACCTACTTCCTAGGTTTGGAAGTTGTCTACAAAGATCATGGTTTGTTTCTCACTCAAAGAAAGTACATTAAGGACATGTTGGCAAAATTCAAGATGCAAGATTGTAAGATTGCAGGTACTCCAATGGAGGTCAATCACAAATTGAGCTCACATGAAGGTGAACTCATAGAGGACATCACATCATATCAAAGTCTAGTGTGTAGTCTCAACTATGCCACATTGACAAGAGTAGATATATGTTACAGTGTGAGTGTGCTAAGTCAATTTATGCACACACCAAGGAAACCACATATGGATGCTGCCAAAAGGATTCTCAATTATCTCAAAGGAACCATCAATGAAGGACTTTAGTATCCTTATGTATCTGATTTAGGTTTGAAGCTATTTTCTGATGCAGATTGGGCTGGCTCCAAGGAAGATAGAAGGAGCACTTCAGGTTATTTTACCTTTGCAGGTTCAGAGCTTATTTCATGGTCATCCAAGAAGCAACCCACAGTTGCTCTCTCTTCTACTGAAGCTGAATATAGAGGTCTTGCCATAGCTACACAAGAAGCTATGTGGATGAAGACATTGTTCAAAGATCTTGGATTGGAGTTTGGAACTCCAACTATTTTTGGTGACAATATGAGTTCTATTCATTTGGCTGCTAATCCTATTTTTCATGCAAGGACTAAACATATTGAAGTTCATTATCACTATGTACGAGAGAAGGTTCTAAGCAAAGAGATTCAAATATCATATGTGTCCACTCATCAACAATGTGCAGATATTCTAACCAAAGCATTGGATGGTACAAAGCTTTGCAAATTCAAGGCTATGATTGGTTTGCAGGTAATCTTGGAAGATTGAAGACCTCAAGCATACTTGGCTTGAGGGGGAGCTGTTGGAGCAAGTCTATGACAAGCCTAAGTATTGGCTTGAGTCTCACAAAGTCTTAGAAGAAGCTTTAAAAAGAAGACTTTGTAAAGTTCACTTGTGAACTACCTCTTGTAACTTTTGAAGAGTTTACTTAATGTAAAAGTAAGAGAATCTTAAGTGGTTCAGTCCACTTGATCAAGAATGGAAAGAGGAGCCACGAATTCGTGATTTGTGGTAGGTAGAGAATCAAATCAAACATTGATTGATTGGAGAGTGATTGAGGGAAGTTAGCCTCCCAAGCTCAACTATAAATAGATGGCAGTTTTAGTCGTGGTTAGAGAGACCTATGTGAAGACCTCCAAGAGCTGAGCTTTATGCCATATCAAGGTGTGATTACAAGGCACACGTATGTATCAGTAAGTCATTGTATTGTACAAGCAATATACTTTCATTTCATGATTATTTGAGTTCATCTTTCCATGTTCTTGTGAAGTGTACTACTCACTGCCATTACTCTCAGTTTTCTCAGTCAGCTTGCAGAGATGTTTTCTCTGAGCTTGGTGCATCATTTTCAGTGATTTAATTTGGTAAAGTAAGCTCTATAAGTCTACTATATGCTCACAAATTTTCATGTCATTTGGATGTTGCAATCGTTAGTTATGTTCATTTGAAGTCAACAGGGTCTGTTCATCTTCACTTCTATGTCAGGTACCCGACTTTTTCACTCATCTTGTCAGAGCCATTTCTCAGTGGTTACTTATCCAAACTCAGTGAATTAAAGCTTGTTGGATTCAGCTTATGGTCTAGTATAACCATACAAAGTTTCATAATCATTGCATTCCTACATTTTGAGTTATGTGGATTGTTATGCGCACTAGTCTATTTCTGTAGCAGCCCGTGAAAATCGGGATGATGTCATCACTTGTTAAAACTCATTCTCAGTGTGTGGTTCATTATTTTTTATGAGATTACTCTTGAAAGTTAGATCTTTAAGTTTCCTAGATTTCCCCAAGAGGAATTGAGCTAATTGCTGCTGTGCTCAGAGAATTATGTAAAACACTGGACGGGTATATGAACCAAGAATAGCAAGTTTTCACCTCTGAGCTAACTCCAACTTATCTGTTTTGATCTATCTTTTTGAGAGTGATCTTCCAAGGTACATAGGGTGTCTAATACATCCATTGGCAAGCTAAAAGGGCCCACCATCTACTCTTGGAGTTCATTTGGCTGGTGTAGATCAAGGATTTTGCAACACCTCTTCATCTTCAAACACATACTTATCCATCCCTTCACAGAAAAGACAGGTAGATTGTTCACATTTGAATTACAAGACACTAGAAATATTGCTCTCTTTAATTATGGTAGTCAGACACTGACAGAATTGGAAGTATGGCACAAAAGGTTAGCACATATTGGTGAAAGGTCATTAAAGCAAATTTGCAGGGACCAAAGTGTACTTGGACTCCCTAATTTGTCAAAACAACATATGATTATAAGTGTAGTGCATGTCAATTTGGAAAGTCTCACAGGTTACCATTCATGAAGAAAGGTTATATGCAAGGAGATCTCTTGGATTTGGTTCATACAAATGTATGGGGACCTAGCAAGGAAGCTTCAATATCAGGATCAAGGTATTATGTTTCCTTTATTGATGATTGCAGTAGATGGACCATCCTATTCTTTATGAAACGCAGAGATGAAGTTTTTCATGTTTCAAAAGATATTTGGCTCTTGTGGAGACTCAAACAGGTAAATCACTAAAAAGGCTAAGGTCAGATGGAGGGCGAGAATACTTCTCCCATGAGTTTGATTCTTTTCTTCAAGAAAGAGGAATCAAAAGAGAGGTAACTACAAGGTACACTCCTGAGCAAAATGGAGTGGCAGAAAGGAGGAATAGGACAATTGTTGAAGCTGCAAGGTCTATGTTAAATGAAAATCATTTACCTAATTACTTATGGGCTGAGGCTGTATCTACAACCACTTACTTGATTAACAGGTTGCCTTCAAAATCCCTTGATGGGATGACTCCATATGAGGCTTGGAATGGAAGAAGACCAAGCTTAGATCATTGTAAAATTTTTGGATGTATTGCTTTTGCTCATTTTCCTTCACAGGTTAGAGGCAAGATGGATCCAAAGGCAGAAATGTGTGTATTTATTGGATATGACAACAATCAAAAGGGCTACAGGTTATACAACCCTACCAACAAAGGATTCTTGGTAAGTAGAGATGTAGTTTTTGATGAGAACAATTCATGGTATGAAGATTCATGCAGGAAGGTCAATTTACCATATAATCTTGAAGAAGATTTTCCAAAGCTTGGTAGACAACAACCAAAGATTGAAGAACAAGACACCTTAGAGGATGATGAAGAATCTCAATTGGAAAAGATCAAAGCATGGAAGTCTAAAGGTAAAGCAAAATTGCAGGAACTTGGACATGAGGCAGAATCATCACATCATGGCCTAAGAAGATCTATGAGGGAAAAGAAAAAACCAGAAAGGTATGGGTTTGACACCTCATTAGTAACTAAACATTCTATCTACATAGCACAGGACATAAACCAAGAGGAGCCATCATCATTTGAAGAGGCCAAAGCAAAAACAGAATGGAAGCATGCAATGAAGGAAGAGATCGAAGCACTTGAGGAAAACAACACTTGGGATTTGGTGCCCAAGACTTCATCCATGAAGGTAATAGGCTCAAGATGGGTCTATAAACTCAAGAAGAATTCTGATGGTTCAATTAACAGGTATAAGGCAAGGCTTGTGGCAAAAGGCTTTGCACAAACTCAGGCCATTGATTATGAGGAGACTTTCTCTCCTGTGGCAAAGATGCCTACTATTAGGGTTTTGCTTAGTATTGCCTCTTCCAAGAATTGGAAGATACTTCAACTAGATGTAAAGAATGCATTTTTGAATGGTTGGATAACAGAAGAGGTATATATGGCACAACCACCTGGTTTTGAGAATCAATTTTATCATGATTATGTGTGTAAACTTAACAAAGCATTGTATGGTCTCAAGCAAGCTCCAAGAGCTTGGAATTTCAGGCTTGTTTCATTCTTGCAGGACAAAGGCTTTCAACCAAGCAAGGCAGATCCTTCACTCTTTATTAAAAAGAGTAATTTTGAGGTCATCTACCTATGTGTATATGTAGATGATATTATATTGATAGGAAATGATGCAGATGGTATGAAGAAGATCAAAGATCAGATGAGAGAAGAGTTCAAGATAAGTGATTTGGGCTCACTTACCTACTTCCTAGGTTTGGAAGTTGTCTACAAAGATCATGGTTTGCTTCTCACTCAAAGAAAGTACATTAAGGACATGTTGGCAAAATTCAAGATGCAAGATCGTAAGATTGCAGGTACTCCTATGCAGGTCAATCACAAATTGAGCTCACATGAAGGTGAAATCATAGAGGACATCACATCATATCAAAGTCTAGTGGGTAGTCTCAACTATGCCACATTGACAAGAGTAGATATATGTTACAGTGTGAGTGTGCTAAGCCAATTTATGCACACACCAAGGAAACCACATATGGATGCTGCCAAAAGGATTCTCAAGTACCTCAAAGGACCATAAATGAAGGACTTTATTATCCTTATGTATCTGATTTAGGTTTGAAGCTATTTTCTGATGCAGATTGGGCTGGCTCCAAGGAAGATAGAAGGAGCACTTCAGGTTATCTTACCTTTGCACGTTCAAAGCTTATTTCATGGTCATCCAAGAAGCAACCCACAATTGCTCTCTCTTCTACTGAAGCTGAATATAGAGGTCTTGCCATAGCTACACAAGAAGCTATGTGGATGAAGACATTATTCAAAGATCTTGGATTGGAGTTTGGAACTCCAACTATTTTTGGTGACAATATGAGTTCTATTCATTTGGTTGCTAATCCTATTTTTCATGCAAGGACTAAACATATTGAAGTTCATTATGACTATGTACGAGAGAAGGTTCTAAGCAAAGAGATTCAAATATCATATGTGTCCACTCATCAACAATGTGCAGATATTCTAACCAAAGCATTGGATGGTACAAAGCTTTGCAAATTCAAGGCTATGATAGGTTTGCACGTAATCTTGGAAGATTGAAGACCTCAAGCATACTTGGCTTGAGGGGGAGATGTTGGAGCAAGTCTATGACAAGCCTAAGTATTGGCTTGAGTCCCACAAAGTCATAGAAAAAGCCTTAAAATGAAGACTATGTAAAGTTCACTTGTGAACTACCTCTTGTAACTTTTGAAGAGTTTACTTAATGTAAAAGTAAGAGAATCTTAAGTGGTTGAGTCCACTTGATCAAGAATGGAAAGTGGAACCACGAATTCGTGATTTTTGGTAGGTAGAGAATCAAATCAATCATTGATTGATTGGAGAGTGATTGAGGGAAGTTAGCCTCCCAAACTCAACTATAAATAGATGGCAGTTTTAGTCGTGGTTAGAGAGACCTATGTGAAGACCTCCAAGAGCTGAGCTTTATGCCATATCAAGGTGTGATTACAAGGCACACATATGTATCAGTAATTCATTTTATTGTACAAGCAATATACTTTTATTTTCATACATATTTGGTTTCATCTTTCCGTGCTCTTGTGAAGAGTACTACTCACTGCCATTACTCTCAGTTTTCGCAGTCAGCTTGCAGAGATGTTTTCTCTGAGCTTGGTGCATCATTTTCAGTGATTTAACTTGGTAAAGTTAGCTCTATAAGTCTACTATATGCTCACAAATTTTCATGTCATTTGGAGGTTGGAATCTTCAGTTATGTTCATTTGAAGTCAACAGGGTCTGTTCATCTTCACTTCTCTGTCAGGTACCCGACTTTTTCGCTCACCTTGTCAGAGCCATTTCTCAGTGGTTACTCATCCAAATTAAGTGATTTAAAGCTTGTTGGATTTAACTTACTGTCTTGTATAACATACAAATTTTCATAATCATTGGATTCCTACATTTTGAGTTATGTTGATTGTTCTCCTCACTGGTCTCAAACTGTAGCAGCCCGTGAAAATCGGGATGATGTCATCACTTGTTAAAACTCATTCTCAGTGTGTGGTTCATTATTTTTGATGCGATTAATCTTGAAAGTTAGCTCTTTAAGCTACCTAGACTTCCCGAAGAGGAGTTAAGCTAATTGATGCTGTGCTCAGAGAATTATGTAAAACACTGGACAGGTGTATGAACCAAGAATAGCAAGTTTTCACCTCTGAGCTAACTCCAACTTATATGTTTTGATCTATCTTTTTGAGAGTCATCTTCCAAGGTACATAGGGTGTCTAATACATCCATTGGCAAGCTAAAAGGGCCCACCATATACTCCTCGAGTTCATTTGGCTAGTGTAGATCAAGGATTTTGCAACACCTCTTCATCTTCAAGCACATACGTATCCATCTCTTCACAAAATAGACTGTGAAGAATGGCGAGATCATTTGATGTCTGAAAAGGTGATTTTAGGTCAACCATGGCTCCAACATGGTAAAGTGATTTTGGTTTTGAAAAAATGCAGCTTAAATTGAACATAAATGACAAAAGGTTTTTAATATTTTTATTGAGTAATGAAGAACAGGAAATTCAATCAGATGTTCAGGATATACACTTGGAAGGATTCACTTTTGCATTTGAAGATAAACAGACATTACCAATACAAATGTTAAATGATCAAACTTCATGTAATCAAAATCAGCAAAAGATTGGAAGAACAAAGAAGGGTGGAGAGATAGCAAGAAGGTGGCAATCATGGCATTGTTCAAAGAATCAAAACCTCAGAACAAGAAGCACATGGAATCAAAGTCTATAGGAGGTCCGCTCATCAAAACAAAAATCTGGGACAAAATGGATATGGAGACCAAAAAATCGTACAAAATGCTTATCCGAAGGAAATGGATGTTTGCCTGGAATTAGGACAATTAGAGTTAGGAAGTATTGGGTCAAAAAATCAGAGTGGTTTCAATGGAAAAAAGATCATCCATATATGATCTGTATTTAGAAAATCATAACATATTGAAAATTATGACAAAAATATTTGACCTTATCCTTTTTCTAAAAAGAGAATTAGGAGGGGAAGAAAAGAAATAGAAAAATTATTATTATTAAAAAAAATAAATAAATAAATTTAAAAAAAAAAGAAAGAAAAAAAGAAAGAGAGAGGAAAAAAAAAGAAAAGTTGAGAAAAATTGTCTATTTTCCCTTCTTTTTTACAAAAAAATTATATAGCACAAAGCAAGATCTAGGTAGAAGGATAGTAGAGTTTTATTTATTTTTTATTAATTTTTCTATCATTTATATGTTGTGTTTTTCTCCAAAAGAGTTGTTGGGAAAAGGGAGTGAACTAGACATCTTGCTACACCTGTAATGATCACTTTTATTGAGTCTTTTAGAAGAAACAAAATTTATTCTGGATTTCAATTTCATTCTTATGTCATGACATCTCAAAATAAATATCACTCTTTGATTTCTTGTGACTCATGTGGATGGAGTTTTTCTTTGTGTATTTTATTTTCCTCAGAATGGTGAATGCAAAGGAGTTATCAATTCATGACTTCAAAGCATAATCAATCACTCTATCAAGAGGACATTGGTTCTTAGACAGTGAAGCTATGGAAGAACCGGTGAACCTGGAATCTGATGAGGAACTAGAGATTCCAGAGGCAGAGAAGGTGGTGAAGGAGCTCAAAGAAACCCTAAGCATTATTGGACAGCATATATTCACAATGGGAGTAGGTGGATACAAATATACCATGCTGTGTCAAGAATTTTACAGATTTCAAAGGGTTGCTGTCAATCAAAAAAGATGGAAGGCAGTTGGTATACACAAGTTATTGGAGGAACCCATCTTCTTCATTGATTTTGAAAGAGTGGCACAAGTAATGGGTAGTCTGCTGGAAATAGGAAAAGGGAATGATGCTTATTTCCGGTGCAAAGTCAAGAACAGGGATAATCAGGAGGTGGGTATCACTATAAAAGCAGAACATATTAGAGCAGCTTGATCCTAGCTTTGTAAAGAAGAATAAGGAAACATATACAGGGTACACAAAATTCACTGACTTCAAAGGAAGGGAGAATGAAGAATATGCCACAAGGATGTTCTTACAATATTTATGCTTCCCAAAGCTATCAAGGTATACCATGCCACATAAATATGTTACACTGTTGATGCTTAACAACAAGTATAGGACTAAGCCCTTTGGAGTAATAGATGTGACACCATACATCCATGAACAGCTGAAAGAAGCAGCAAAACACTGGGAACAAAAAAAATTCATGAATGGAGCCCAATTTTTAACTAGGATCATTTATCATGTCTTAGGAATGGAAGATCAGTTAAAACAGGCTTCAAAGGCACAATATTTTAGAAGACTTATGTCAGGAATCAAGAGTCCTCCAAGGAAAATGGTTGTGAGAGAAATAGAAGGACAAACTAGCATGAGGGGAGCAGGGATGAAAAGAAAGGTAATATCCGAGGAAGTGGTTCCTGTAAAGAAAAGGCGATTGGACCCAAGAAAGGTTGAATTAGAGATGGATGAAGCTACAAAAGAAGAACATGAAGATGTGCAGAAGCAGGTCCAATCCTCTAGTGATCCTCATCCACCCCAAACAAGCAAAGAACAACTATACACTTATCTAACTCAAGGAAATAATAAAAGAGCAATGTATGAGGCACAATATCAAAAGATGCTCGAAGACTATTCATGCAAGGTTACAGATTGGGTTCAGGAGGAGGTAGAGCATTATGAAGCACTTCATGATCAGATGATGGCAGCTGAAACAGAAGAGGTATTTGTGAAAAAGGAAGTTGAGTTGCTAGCTTACTTCAAAGAATTGCAAGGACCTCCAGAAACTAGAACCACTATTATTGCAAAAAAGAAGGTTCAGAAGAAACCAGTGCAAAAGAAGAAGTTGACCAAGAAGGGAAAGGGAAAATCAGTAGTTGAAACTGTAATCACAAAAGATACAGAGGAAGTGATAATGGAAGAAACACAGAAGCAATCCACTGTGGTAGGAGCATCAAGACTGAAAGAACCAGAAATAGGAGGACCTTCACATTTTTCCTCTGATTCTGAAAGTGATATTGAGAGTTTTTTATTAAAGAGTCTGAATTTATCAGTTCCAAATACTCCTAATGTGATTACACATGCCACTGAGAAACAGAAAACACCTGAAGATTTGAAGAAGAAGTCTCAGGAGAAGCAGATTCAGGAGCAGGCAGTAAAACAGCTCAGTCCTGAAGAAGAAAGAAGGTTGATGAAATGAAAAGCAACTATGGTAGAAAAAGAAAGTGAAATAAGAGAAGAATTCAGTTGTGGGTTGGTGCATACAGGAATAAAATCAATATGGACAAAACCCTCACAAACCTACTTCAAATTAGATGAGAGCATAGCAGAAATAGCCAAAAAAGCACAGATAAGTAGTCCAGTAATAAATCAGAAAGGTGTAAATCAAGGTCAAATTCAGAAAGAAGAGAAAAAAGTAGTGAAAAACAATGTTCAAGAAGTTACAGGAGGGGTGGTAGAAAAGGAGATTATCCAAAGTATAAAAGATGTACTTCATGATTTGAGGAGTAATGAAGAATTTACAACCAATAAAGATCAAGGACAAGAGGGAGAAATGGATCTCATGGACATTGATGAGCAGGAAGAAGGACAAAAAGAACAAACAAGTAACGATCAGGTCAAATTTAGTGAGGAAACTGAATCAATTCTAGACCAGGAAAAAGAAGGACAAGAAGAGCAAACAAGTAAAGGTCAAGCAAACTCTGTTAAGGACATTGAATCTACTCTAGCTCAAGAAACCCTAATCCAAGAAAAAGAGGTACAAATAAAGGAAGAACACCTCTCTAAAGAAAAGCAACAGGTGATGGAAAACAAGAAGTTAGAAGAAATAAAGATGACTACAGATGTCTCAGAGTAGAAGAATCAGGGTGCTCAGACATTGGAACTTGAAGAAGATGTGGCAGATCAAGAAATATTGGAAGAGGAACAGAGCTATGAAGAACAAAAGACTAAGGTCTTAGAGTATGAAGAAGAAGATGAGGAGAATGGGAGCAAAGAAGACAAACAAATAGAAGCTAAACAAATGGAAATGGAAGGGGGGTTGGAAAGAATACCCAGGAATATAAGATCTGCTTGCCAAATTATTATGAGCAACATTGAGCAGTTTAGACCTTCAAGCAGGAATATGATCATTTCAGGAATGGTGGCAGAGTCTGAATTTGAGAAAGGCAGTATGATCATTAAAGAGCACAAAAGAGAGAAGGAACAAATGTCAGAACAATTGAGGAAGGTGCAGGAGAAAAATGAAGAATTCACAAATAGAATAATTGCTTTGGAACAATCAGAAGTACAGAAATAAAATAGGATCCAATACCTGGAAGAGAAGAGTACAGAATTAACAGAGCAGAATAATAAGCTGGAGATGGAGTTAAAGAAAATTGAAGGAAGATATTGAACCTTGCAGACTTCTTATCAGATTTTGACTAAAGCAAATGAAGAAATAAACAGACTATTATTGGAAGAAGGCCAGCTTAAGGATGAAAGTAAGACTGCTCAGATAACAGAAGAAGAGAAGGAAGAATTACATAAAGAGATCCGGAGATTACAAACAGAGTTGAAGGAGGCTAAGGAGCTGGAGAAACAGGCTAGAACACATGCTGCTACATCAATGAGGGGCTATAATAAGTTGCATATGAACATGGAAAAAGAAAGAAGTGATTGGAAGTCAAAAATGGAAAAGGAAAGAAGTGAATGGATAAAAGAAAGAGAGATTTGGGCAATTCAGAACAGAAATCTTATGGTGACAATAGGAGAATTACAGATCAAGCTGGAAAAGCCACAAGCTCAAGAAGAAGCACAGATAGAGAATACACATACAGGAGAATATGAAGTAGAACATGATGATAGAACACAACAGGGTAGTGAACCAACAAATGAAAGACTAGAGGAAGAATATTCAGAAGAGTTTGTTCATCGATTGCTGACGAATAGAGAATCTAGAATGGAGTTTATCAGAAAAATGCATGATGAATATGAAGATCAAATTGTCACACTTTCTTTGAATAAGGGGATTAATCCAGACCAGCATCATTGGGCTGCAGACGGATTAGGTATACCATTATGTATGATCATGGAAAGTATCAAGAACTATCAGTTGGCCAGAGTTGGGCTACCTCTAAATAAATATCTAGAGTATGAAGAGGATATCAATGTGACTAAAGAATTATTTGAAAGAGCTAATCCAAAATGGAGGAATAAATGGTTGGATGCCAATAGAGAATGCAGGAAAATATGGAAAGAAGCACCCATTCAATTGAAAATAAATCCAGCATACTGCCCGGTAGCAAGAAGAAGAGAATGGACAATTTTTTGGGAAAGAAGGAGAACAGGACAAATTCCATCTAAATGGCTGAATTTCCCAAAATTAGCGAGTCCAAAGGCAGGAACATGGCCTACCAAAAAATATATGGTGGATAGAGCTGAAGCAGTTATAGCTACATACAAATATGTAAACGATCCGACATGCATTTTACTGATCCGAATTATGAGATTAATTCTGGCATGTATAGAAACATACACAGATACAGATGTCAGAACATTAAATTATATTGGCTTCAATTCTCCAACAGATGCATTATTGTTTAATCTTAGTGAAACACCCGATAGAATCTGTTTAATGGCATACTACAACAGAGTAATATTTTTGGGCAGTCACTATTTACAAATATTTGAAGATGCATTTGACTACGGATTTTTTAAAAGAGAATCTGAGATATTAGGAAATTTATCAGTTGTTACAAAGTCTCGCCTCACAGCATATGAAGCTGCCTACAGAGAATATTTGAAAAAGGATGTCATTGATAAACCAGAAGCCGCAGTTCAGTGGAGGAAAGCATTGTTTGAGATGGTGAATAACTTGAACGTTACTGAAAGGAGGAGCCATGATCTAGTGTCACAAGTCTATCAAAGAAAGAAGAAGTGAAGGGAGCACTCAAGATACAAAGCGGGAATGTCTTTTGTCAGGAGCCAAAAGATCTAGGAGGGGAAGAATGTTAGAAGGAGTGATTTTTTGAAGCATTTTTGATGGAAAATAATTGTAAAATTCCAAAAACCTATAAAAATATTTATGCAATGGATGTAAAAATAAGGAAGAGTCTTCCTTATGTAGAATAGAATTTTATGTAATTTTTCTAGAATTTTTGGAAACTCCTAGATAGCATATTTTTAGAATAATAGAGGAAAGGACCAAAATTCAAGTGTGAAAAGGGACACTTGAAAATGTATATAAGATAATTTCCTCTATTATGAGGGGGTTGGTTGATCATTTTTTGACATGCTATCCAAGTGAATAGAGAGAGTTTCCTGCTGAAAATCGTGTTTTCTCCTCTTTGTGTGGTTTCATTGATTTGTTGAGTCTATTCTTTGTGTATCCATGGAGATTCGTGAGCTTCTATTGTGTAATTATGTTGAATGTGTATGAAGAGAGCTGAATATTGATGTGTTGAGTGAGAAATTGATGAAGAATGGTGCTGGAGATGAAAATCGTTTGTTTTCACAGAATCGTGATTGTCTCGTCTGTATGGTACAGGTAATATTTTTGAGTTTTGACTTCATAATTGTGTTCTGCTGAGAAAATAGCACGTATTAGACACCAAGATTGTGGAAAATGGTGGAGATTTGCTCAAGATAATCCAAAGCCTAGAAATTTCTCTTCATTTTCACCATTCTCAAAAATCCAGCCATTATTCTCTTATTTCTTGGATTCTATCATCTAGAAGGGGCTGTGGTCTCTTAAATACTTCCAGGATTGACAAAATAAAGATGTCTTGTTAATTCTTTATGCTAAATGATTGGAGAGGAGAACTCCAAAGATCAATAACAAATAGTGTATCAAGGAAGCATGATCTACACCAAAATGGCCACAAAAGACATTACAAGATAGCAAGTTTGAGTGGGTCTTTGTCTGGTGGAACAAGATCAAACTCTCCCCATGTATCAAGTGACTTTGTGGATGTATCTTTGATTCCATATGCATGCAATGAAGAGCTAGTCACTTTTGAAGAGGCATGTGATGATTCGAGTTGAATAAGCAAAATGGAATTGGAATAGGATTCTATTCACAAAAAATGCGCTTGGGAGTTATGTGAATGTGACCAAAAGGTAAGAATGCCATTGGTACTAATTGGGTCTACAATATTAAAAGAAAGTCACATGGTCACATTGATCACCACAAAACCATATTAGTTGCAAAAGGTTATGGACAAAAATATGGCATTGATAATGAATAGATGTTTTGGGCTTCTTTTGTGCATGACTACCATTCATTCTGTGATTACATTGGTTGCCCACCTTGGTTGGAAAGTGCATCAAGTAGGTAGAGAGAAAAGCGATTTGCAAGAAGAGGTGTATGTGAAGAAACGTCCTGAAATCCCCATCAAAGTCAAGAGCATAGAGTGAAAATGGAGCCATCACTACATGATTGCAATTCTCAAGTAATTCTCGTTCTCATACGAAAGACGCATCTAAACATATAAGCCATCATTTCACCGAACTCCTAACAATAGTCAACACGTCTAACAACCACATGAGTTCTCAGCGTCTTGCAAAGTAAGTCGTCTCACATATCAGTTAGCACGTCTACAATAAACAGGCGTCTACAACGAACCGCATTAAAATTTGTACATATCACAAAACTCCTAACCATATGGCCTAACGAACCATAATTTCACAAAACTCCTAACCATACCATAGTGAACGGCCCTAAGAGACACACATAATTTTTCTGCGTCTTGCAAAGTAAAATCCACATGCCCGATGGAAACATATTAGTCAGCGCGTCTACAACCAGCCGCATTACAATTTGTACGAGCGCTTCTACAACGATCCTCATTACTCGTTGGGCAGACGAATGTGGTGATGGATGTGCAAAATTGCTTTCACTTTCAGGCGATTCGGATGGAGCAAGTACAGCCGCTCGCGATGGAGAAGATGCAACGAGGATTACTTAGAAGAGAAGATGCAACACAATGATAAAATACGAATTGAACGTCTGCCTCCCAATTTGGGGCTTGGTGGAGTTCGTGCCTTCTCTCCTGCTTTTGTTTTGCCTCCAAGAATTTCGGAGCCTTCAAACCCTTGGCAGATATGATATTTCCCATGAAGAGACCTCTGCTTTGACAGAACTGGACGAGGGAGATTAAAAGAAGAAGCCTCGCGAAGAGATAAGAGAGTCGTAGGAAGGGAGGAAAAGGAAGGTGCCCAGGCTGTGTGATGAACACAAATGCCCGAACTTCAAACGAAAGAGATGACCGACCCAAAAAAAAAGTGACCCAAACGAAAGCACAAGGCTGTGTAAAAGTCATGTATGTATGTATATATATATATATATATATATATATATATATATATATATATATATATATATATATATATATATATATATATATATATATATATATTCAACAAAGACCCATGCTCATTCTCACAATTCTAGTACTTTTGATCGTTCAATGTTTCCTCATGCAACTTACTTCATTCCCTGTGAAGTAACATACAGAAAGGACGTGATCATGGCAAGTAGCGAAAGAATACTGCATACTTAGCAAAAGACGTTGTCTGCAGTTTGCAAAAGAATACTCCGCGATTCCAATACGCTAATCCCAAAATACGAACTCAATATATAAACAATAAAGCATTTATTTCTAGAACATCATCATGCTGATATTATTTATTTACATGGTTGTCAAATTGTTCTCACGTACTAATCCTCGTTCTCATAGGAAAGGAAAGGGGCATTTGAATATGTAAACCATAATTACACAAAACTCCATACCATACCATAGTCAGCGCCTCTGACAGACACATAATATTCTCTGCATCTTGCAAAGTAAAATCTCTCACATATCAGTCTGCGCGCCTGACAGACACATATCAGTCAGCAAGTCCAGAACCTGCCGCATTACAGCTTCTAGGAGCGCTTCTACAAGCAGCCGCAGTACTGGTTTCCTGCGTGGCGATGGCTGAACAGACGGACGTGGTGATGGATGCACAGAATTGCTTTCACTCTCGGGCGATTCCGGCGGAGGAGGAAGAGGATATGAGGGAACAGGAGCCGCTGGTGATGGAGTGACACTGTGAGAGAAGATGCAATGAAGGTTACATAGGAGAGAAGATGCAACACAACGACAATAAATCAAAATTTTGCTTCTACCTTTCCACAATTGTGGAGTTCTGAACCGGCTGGAGTTCTTGCCTTTCCCTCTGCTGTTGCTTCGCCTTCAAGAAGTTGGGCAGACAGGACTTCATCTTGCCCGAGAATTTCGGAGCCTTCAAGCCCTTGACAGAGATGATGAGCTTTCCCAGGTAGAATGAAGAGACCTTCGCGTCCACAGAAGAACAACAGGAGGGGGAGCAAGAGCAAGCCTCGGCGAAGAAGAACAAGACGACTGCTCGATATATATAAGAACCTATCTATTGTGATGGTTATGGACAACCATTACAACAGATGTTGTCCATCACAATAGATAGGTCATATGCTTAAAAAAAGAAATGTTAAACCATTACAACAGATGTTGTCCATCACAATAGATAGGTCATATGCTTAAAAAAAGAAATGTTTCCATCAAATATTTTAAACACCAAAATTAACATTTCTATTGTGATGGACCAATCTATTGTGATGGACCACATATGTTGTAATGGTTTGGGTTTGGAAGTCTATTAATGTATTGTATCTATGTCCATCAAATATTTTATTAATGTATTGTATCTATGTCCATCAAATATTTTATTAATGTATCTATGTCCATATGTAATATCCAATTGTTGAAAGAGGGTGTAATTTAATGTATCTATGTCCATATGTAATATCCTACCGCTTTTGTCAATTGGATATTGTCAATAGTTCAGACAAAAGCGATAGGTTCACCTCCTATTTGGACACTACATTAAATTTTTTATGATTATTAGATAGTGGTATGTTAGTTAAGATCCCATAGTATAGAGAGTTTCAACATGCTCACAAGAATTTGATTGGGGTTTGAAGCATTATCTCAGCAAGGGGGGGCCAATAGAAAGATAGAAGGGGGCGTCTATTGGCCTTTCTATTGAAGGGGGCGTCTATTGCCAACCTTGAAGGATATTATGACAGTTCATGTTTATAATAGACGCAAATATTCTCTCATCTTCTTGTATCTTCTTGTATCTTCATTAATAAAATATTTGATTCTTGTATCTTCTTGTATCTTCTTGTATCTTCATTAATAAAATATTTGATGGACATAGGTATCTTCTTGTATCTTCTTGTATCTTCATTAATAAAATATTTGATGGACATAGATACAAGAATCAAATATTTTATTAATGAAGATACAAGAAGATACAAGAAGATACCTATGTCCATCAAATATTTTAACGGTATGTCTGTATGTGTGTGTATGTATGTAAACATGTATGTGTGTGTATGTATGTAAGTATGCAGTTACGTAAGCAAATATGTAGGTGTCATTTAGCATAAAGAATTAACAAGACATCTTTATTTTGTCAATCCTGGAAGTATTTAAAAGACCACAGCCCCTTCTAGATGATAGAATCCAAGAAATAAGAGAATAATGGCTGGATTTTTGAGAATGGTGAAAATGAAGAGAAATTTCTAGGCTTTGGATTATCTTGAGCAAATCTCCACCATTTTCCACAATCTTGGTGTCTAATACGTGCTATTTTCTCAGCAGAACACAATTATGAAGTCAAAACTCAAAAATATTACCTGTACCATACAGACGAGACAATCGCGATTCTGTGAAAACAGACGATTTTCATCTCCATCACCATTCTTCATCAATTTCTCACTCAACACATCAATATTCAGCTCTCTTCATACACATTCAACATAATTACACAATAGAAGCTCACAAATCTCCATGGATACACAAAGAATAGACTCAACAAATCAATGAAACCACACAAAGAGGAGAAAACACGATTTTTAGCAGGAAACTCTCTCTATTCACTTGGATAGCATGTCAACAAATGATCAACCAACCCCCTCATAATAGAGTAAATTATCTTATATACATTTTCAAGTGTCCCTTTTCACACTTGAATTTTGGTCCTTTCCTCTATTATTCTAAAAATATGCTATCTAGGAGTTTCCAAAAATTCTAGAAAAATTACATAAAATTCTATTCTACATAAGGAAGACTCTTCCTTATTTTTACATCCATTGCATAAATATTTTTACAGGTTTTTGGAATTTTACAATTATTTTCCATCAAAAATGCTTCAAAAAATCACTCCTTCTAACATTCTTCCCCTCCTAGATCTTTTGGCTCCTGACAAAAGACATTCCCGCTTTGTATCTTGAGTGCTCCCTTCACTTCTTCTTTCTTTGATAGACTTGTGACACTAGATCATGGCTCCTCCTTTCAGTAACGTTCAAGTTATTCACCATCTCAAACAATGCTTTCCTCCACTGAACTGCGGCTTCTGGTTTATCAATGACATCCTTTTTCAAATATTCTCTGTAGGCAGCTTCATATGCTGTGAGGCGAGACTTTGTAACAACTGATAAATTTCCTAATATCTCAGATTCTCTTTTAAGAAATCCGTAGTCAAATGCATCTTCAAATATTTGTAAATAGTGACTGCCCAAAAATATTACTCTGTTGTAGTATGCCATTAAACAGATTCTATCGGGTGTTTCACTAAGATCAAACAATAATGCATCAGTTGGAGAATTGAAGCCAATATAATTTAATGTTCTGACATCTGTATCTGTGTATGTTTCTATACATGCCAGAATTAATCTCATAATTCGGATCAGTAAAATGCATGTCGGATCGTTTACATATTTGTATGTAGCTATAACTGCTTCAGCTGTATCCACCATATATTTTTTGGTAGGCCATGTTCCTGCCTTTGGACCTGCTAATTTTGGGAAATTCAGCCATTTAGATGGAATTTGTCTTGTTCTCCTTCTTTCCCAAAAAATTGTCCATTCTCTTCTTCTTGCTACTGGGCAGTATGCTGGATTTATTTTCAATTGAATGGGTGCTTCTTTCCATATTTTCCTACATTCTTTATTGGCATCCAACCATTTATTCCTCCATTTTGGATTAGCTCTTTCAAATAATTCTTTAGTCACATTGATATCCTCTTCATACTCTAGATATTTATTTAGAGGTAGCCCAACTCTGGCCAACTGATAGTTCTTGATACTTTCCATGATCATACATAATGGTATACCTAATCCGTCTGCAGCCCAATGATGCTGGTCTGGATTAATCCCCTTATTCAAAGAAAATGTGACAATTTGATCTTCATATTCATCATGCATTTTTCTGATAAACTCCATTCTAGATTCTCTATTCGTCAGCAATCGATGAACAAACTCTTCTGAATATTCTTCCTCTAGTCTTTCATTTGTTGGTTCACTACCCTGTTGTGTTCTATCATCATGTTCTACTTCATATTCTCCTGTATGTGTATTCTCTATCTGTGCTTCTTCTTGAGCTTGTGGCTTTTCCAGCTTGATCTGTAATTCTCCTATTGTCACCATAAGATTTCTGTTCTGAATTGCCCAAATCTCTCTTTCTTTCATCCATTCACTTCTTTCCTTTTCCATTTTTGACTTCCAATCACTTCTTTCTTTTTCCATGTTCATATGCAACTTATTATAGCCCCTCATTGATGTAGCAGCATGTGTTCTAGCCTGTTTCTCCAGCTCCTTAGCCTCCTTCAACTCTGTTTGTAATCTCCGGATCTCTTTATGTAATTCTTCCTTCTCTTCTTCTATTATCTGAGCAGTCTTACTTTCATCCTTAAGCTGGCCTTCTTCCAATAATAGTCTGTTTATTTCTTCATTTGCTTTAGTCAAAATCTGATAAGAAGTCTGCAAGGTTCAATATCTTCCTTCAATTTTCTTTAACTCCATCTCCAGCTTATTATTCTGCTCTGTTAATTCTGTACTCTTCTCTTCCAGGTATTGGATCCTATTTTATTTCTGTACTTCTGATTGTTCCAAAGCAATTATTCTATTTGTGAATTCTTCATTTTTCTCCTGCACCTTCCTCAATTGTTCTGACATTTGTTCCTTCTCTCTTTTGTGCTCTTTAATGATCATACTGCCTTTCTCAAATTCAGACTCTGCCACCATTCCTGAAATGATCATATTCCTGCTTGAAGGTCTAAACTGCTCAATGTTGCTCATAATAATTTGGCAAGCAGATCTTATATTCCTGGGTATTCTTTCCAACCCCCCTTCCATTTCCATTTGTTTAGCTTCTATTTGTTTGTCTTCTTTGCTCCCATTCTCCTCATCTTCTTCTTCATACTCTAAGACCTTAGTCTTTTGTTCTTCATAGCTCTGTTCCTCTTCCAATATTTCTTGATCTGCCACATCTTCTTCAAGTTCCAATGTCTGAGCACCCTGATTCTTCTGCTCTGAGACATCTGTAGTCATCTTTATTTCTTCTAACTTCTTGTTTTCCATCACCTGTTGCTTTTCTTTAGAGAGGTGTTCTTCCTTTATTTGTACCTCTTTTTCTTGGATTAGGTTTTCCTGAGCTAGAGTAGATTCAATGTCCTTAACAGAGTTTGCTTGACCTTTACTTGTTTGCTCTTCCTGTCCTTCTTTTTCCTGGTCTAGAATTGATTCAGTTTCCTCACTAAATTTGACCTGATCATTACTTGTTTGTTCTTTGTGTCCTTCTTCCTGCTCATCAATGTCCATGAGATCCATTTCTCCCTCTTGTCCTTGATCTTTATTGGTTGTAAATTCTTCATTACTCCTCAAATCATGAAGTACATCTTTTATACTTTGGATAATCTCCTTTTCTACCACCCCTCCTGTAACTTCTTGAACATTGTTTTTCACTACTGTTTTCTCTTCTTTCTGAATTTGACCTTGATTTACACCTTTCTGATTTATTACTGGACTACTTATCTGTGCTTTTTTGGCTATTTCTGCTATGCTCTCATCTAATTTGAAGTAGGTTTGTGAGGGTTTTGTCCATATTGATTTTATTCCTGTATGCACCAACCCACAACTGAATTCTTCTCTTATTTCACTTTCTTTTTCTACCATAGTTGCTTTTCATTTCATCAACCTTCTTTCTTCTTCAGGACTGAGCTGTTTTACTGCCTGCTCCTGAGACTTCTTCTTCAAATCTTCAGGTGTTTTCTGTTTCTCAGTGGCATGTGTAATCACATTAGGAGTATTTGGAACTGATAAATTCAGACTCTTTAATAAAAAACTCTCAATATCACTTTCAGAATCAGAGGAAAAATGTGAAGGTCCTCCTATTTCTGGTTCTTTCAGTCTTGATGCTCCTACCACAGTGGATTGCTTCTGTGTTTCTTCCATTATCACTTCCTCTGTATCTTTTGTGATTATAGTTTCAACTACTGATTTTCCCTTTCCCTTCTTGGTCAACTTCTTCTTTTGCACTGGTTTCTTCTGAACCTTCTTTTTTGCAATAATAGTGGTTCTAGTTTCTGGAGGTCCTTGCAATTCTTTGAAGTAAGCTAGCAACTCAACTTCCTTTTTCACAAATACCTCTTCTGTTTCAGCTGCCATCATCTGATCATGAAGTGCTTCATAATGCTCTACCTCCTCCTGAACCCAATCTGTAACCTTGCATGAATAGTCTTCGAGCATCTTTTGATATTGTGCCTCATACATTGCTCTTTTATTATTTCCTTGAGTTAGATAAGTGTATAGCTGTTCTTTGCTTGTTTGGGGTGGATGAGGATCACTAGAGGATTGGACCTGCTTCTGCACATCTTCATGTTCTTCTTTTGTAGCTTCATCCATCTCTAATTCAACCTTTCTTGGGTCCAATCGCCTTTTCTTTACAGGAACCACTTCCTCGGATATTACCTTTCTTTTCATCCCTGCTCCCCTCATGCTAGTTTGTCCTTCTATTTCTCTCACAACCATTTTCCTTGGAGGACTCTTGATTCCTGACATAAGTCTTCTAAAATATTGTGCCTTTGGAGCCTGTTTTAACTGATCTTCCATTCCTAAGACATGATAAATGATCCTAGTTAAAAACTGGGCTCCATTCATGAAGTTTTTTTGTTCCCAGTGTTTTGCTGCTTCTTTCAGCTGTTCATGGATGTATGGTGTCACATCCATTACTCCAAAGGGCTTAGTCCTATACTTGTTGTTAAGCATCAACAGTGTAACAGATTTATGTGGCATGGTATACCTTGATAGCTTTGGGAAGCATAAATATTGTAAGAACATCCTTGTGGCATATTCTTCATTCTCCCTTCCTTTGAAGTCAGTGAATTTTGTGTACCCTGTATATGTTTCCTTATTCTTCTTTACAAAGCTAGGATCAAGCTGCTCTAATATGTTCTGCTTTTATAGTGATACCCACCTCCTGGTTATCCCAGTTCTTGACTTTGCACCGGAAATAAGCATCATTCCCTTTTCCTATTTCCAGCAGACTACCCATTACTTGTGCCACTCTTTCAAAATCAATGAAGAAGATGGGTTCCTCCAATAACTTGTGTATACCAACTGCCTTCCATCTTTTTTGATTGACAGCAACCCTTTGAAATCTGTAAAATTCTTGACACAGCATGGTATATTTGTATCCACCTACTCCCACTGTGAATATATGCTGTCCAATAATGCTTAGGGTTTCTTTGAGCTCCTTCACCACCTTCTCTGCCTCTGGAACTCTAGTTCCTCATCAGATTCTAGGTTCACCGGTTCTTCCATAGCTTCACTGTCTAAGAACCAATGTCCTCTTGATAGAGTTACTGATTATGCTTTGAAGTCATGAATTGATAACTCCTTTGCATTCACCATTCTGAGGAAAATAAAATACACAAAGAAAAACTCCATCCACATGAGTCACAAGAAATCAAAGAGTGATATTTATTTTGAGATGTCATGACATAAGAATGAAATTAAAATCCAGAATAAATTCTGTTTCTTCTAAAAGACTCAATAAAAGTGATCATTACAGGTGTAGCAAGATGTCTAGTGCACTCCCTTTTCCCAACAACTCTTTTGGAGAAAAACACAACATATAAATGATAGAAATATTAATAAAAAATAAATAAAACTCTACTATCCTTCTACCTAGATCTTGCTTTGTGCTATATAATTTTTTTGTAAAAAAGAAGGGAAAATAGACAATTTTTCTCAACTTTTCTTTTTTTTCCTCTCTCTTTCTTTTTTTCTTTCTTTTTTTTTTAAATTTATTTATTTATTTTTTTTAATAATAATAATTTTTCTATTTCTTTTCTTCCCCTCCTAATTCTCTTTTTAGAAAAAGGATAAGGTCAAATATTTTTGTCATAATTTTCAATATGTTATGATTTTCTAAATACAGATCATATATGGATGATCTTTTTTCCATTGAAACCACTCTGATTTTTTGACCCAATACTTCCTAACTCTAATTGTCCTAATTCTAGGCAAACATCCATTTCCTTCGGATAAGCATTTTGTACGATTTTTTGGTCTCCATATCCATTTTGTCCCAGATTTTTGTTTTGATGAGCGGACCTCCTATAGACTTTGATTCCATGTGCTTCTTGTTCTGAGGTTTTGATTCTTTGAACAATGCCATGATTGCCACCTTCTTGCTATCTCTCCACCCTTCTTTGTTCTTCCAATCTTTTGCTGATTTTGATTACATGAAGTTTGATCATTTAACATTTGTATTGGTAATGTCTGTTTATCTTCAAATGCAAAAGTGAATCCTTCCAAGTGTATATCCTGAACATCTGATTGAATTTCCTATTCTTCATTACTCAATAAAAATATTAAA
Source organism: Ceratopteris richardii (assembly GCA_020310875.1). NCBI lineage: Eukaryota > Viridiplantae > Streptophyta > Polypodiopsida > Polypodiales > Pteridaceae > Ceratopteris > Ceratopteris richardii. The sequence continues at coordinate 127,215,772 of CM035438.1, forward strand.
AACCTTTTGTCATTTATGTTCAATTTAAGCTGCATTTTTTCAAAATCCAAAATCACTTTACCATGTTGGAGCCATGGTTGACCTAAAATCACCTTTTCAGACACAAAATGATCTCCCCATTCTTCACAGTCTATTTTGTGAACAGATGGATACGTATGTGCTTGAAGATGAAGAGGTGTTGCAAAATCCTTGATCTACACTAGCCAAATGAACTCCAGGAGTATATGGTGGGCCCTTTTAGCTTGCCAATGGATGTATTAGACACCCTATGTACCTTGGAAGAGTAACTTAAAGAGTAACTTTCAAGAGTAATCTCATAATGAACCACAAACTGAGAATGAGTTTTAACAAGTGATGACATCATCCCGATTTTCATGGGCTGCTACAGAAATAGACCAGTGAGCCGAAACATCAACATAACTCCAAATGTATAAATCCAATGATTATGAAAATTTGTATGGTTATACTAGACCGTAAGCTGAATCCAACAAGATTTAAATCACTGAATTTGGATAAGTAACCACTGAGAAATGGCTCTGACAAGATGAGTGAAAAAGTCGGGTACCTGACAGAGAAGTGAAGATGAACAGACCCTGTTGACTTCAAATGAGCATAACTAAAGATTGCAACATCCAAATGCCATGAAACTTTGTGAGCATATATTAGACTTATAGAGCTAACTTTACCAAGTTAAATCACTAAAAATGATGCACCAAGCTCAGAGAAAACATCTCTGCAAGCTGACTGAGAAAACTGAGAGTAATGGCAGTGAGTAGTACACTTCACAAGAACATGGAAAGATGAACTCAAATAATCATGAAAATGAAAGTATATTGCTTGTACAATACAATGACTTAATGATACATATGTGTGCGTTGTAATCACACCTTGATATGGCATAAAGCGCAACTCTTGGAGGTCTTCACATACGTCTCTCTAACCACGACTAAAACTGCCATCTATTTATAGTTGAGCTTGGGAGGCTAACTTCCCTCAATCACTCTCCAATCAATCAATGATTGATTTGATTCTCTACCTACCACAAATCACGAATTCGTGGCTCCTCTTTCCATTCTTGATCAAGTGGACTCAACCACTTAAGATTCTCTTACTATTACATTAAGTAAACTCTTCAAAAGTTACAAGAGGTAGTTCACAAGTGAACTTTACAAAGTCTTCTTTTTAAAGCTTCTTCTAAGACTTTGTGAGACTCAAGCCAATACTTAGGCTTGTCATAGACTTGCTCCAATAGCTCCCCCTCAAGCCAAGTATGCTTGAGGTCTTCAATCTTCCAAGATTACCTGCAAACCAATCATAGCCTTGAATTTGCAAAGCTTTGTACCATCCAATGCTTTGGTTAGAATATCTGCACATTGTTGATGAGTGGACACATATGATATTTGAATCTCTTTGCTTAGAACCTTCTCTCGTACATAGTGATAATGAACTTCAATATGTTTAGTCCTTGCATGAAAAATAGGATTAGCAGCCAAACGAATATAACTCATATTGTCACCAAAAATAGTTGGAGTTCCAATCTCCAATCCAAGATCTTTGAACAATGTCTTCATCCACATAGCTTCTTGTGTAGCTATGGCAAGACCTCTATATTCAGCTTCAGTAGAAGAGAGAGCAATTGTGGGTTGCTTCTTGGATGACCATGAAATAAGGTTTGAACCTGCAAAGGTAAGATAACCTGAAGTGCTCCTTCTATCTTCCTTGGAGCCAGCCCAATCTGCATCAGAAAATAGCTTCAAACCTAAATCAGATACATAAGGATAATAAAGTCCTTCATTGATGGTTCCGTTGAGATAATTGAGAATCCTTTTGGCAGCATCCATATGTGGTTTCCTTGGTGTGTGCATAAATTGACTTAGCACACTCACACTGTAACATATATCTACTCTTGTCAATGTGGCATAGTTGAGACTACCCACTAGACTTTGATATGATGTGATGTCCTCTATGAGTTCACCTTCATGTGAGCTCATTTTGTGATTGACCTCCATTGGAGTACCTGCAATCTTACAATCTTGCATCTTGAATTTTGCCAACATGTCCTTAATGTACTTTCTTTGAGTGAGAAACAAACCATGATCTTTGTAGACAACTTCCAAACCTAGGAAGTAGGTAAGTGAACCCAAATCACTTATCTTGAACTCTTCTCTCATCTGATCTTTGATCTTCTTCATACCATCTTCATCATTTCTTGTCAATATAATATCATCTACATATACACATAGGTAGATGACCTCGGAATTACTCTTTTTAATAAAGAGTGAAGGATCTGCCTTGCTTGGTTGAAAGACTTTGTCCTGCAAGAATGAAACAAGCCTGAAATTCCAAGCTCTTGGAGCTTGCTTGAGACCATACAATGCTTTGTTAAGTTTACACACATAATCAGGATAAACTTGATTCTCAAAACCAGGTGGTTGTGCCATATATACCTCTTCTGTTATCCAACCATTCAACAATGCATTCTTTACATCTAGTTGAAGTATCTTCCAATTCTTGGAAGAGGCAATACTAAGCAAAACCCTAATAGTAGGCATCTTTGCCACAGGAGAGAAAGTCTCCTCATAATCAATTCCCTGAGTTTGTGCAAAGCCTTTTGCCACAAGCCTTGCCTTATACCTGTTAATTGAACCATCAGAATTCTTCTTGAGTTTATAGACCCATCTTGAGCCTATTACCTTCATGGATGAAGTCTTGGGCACCAAATTCCATTGTTGTTTTCCTCAAGTGCTTCAATCTCTTCCTTCATTGCATGCTTCCATTCTGTTTTTGCTTTGGCCTCTTCAAATGATGATGGCTCCTCTTGGTTTATGTCTTGTGCTATGTAGATAGAATGTTTAGCTACTAATGAGGTGTCAAACCCATACCTTTCTGGTTTTTTCTTTTCCCTCATAGATCTTCTTAGGCCATGATGTGATGATTCTGCCTCGTGTCCAAGTTCCTGCAATTTTGCTTTACCTTTAGAATTCCATGCTTTGACCTTTTCCATGTGAGATTCTTCATCATCCTCCGAGGTGTCTTGTTCTTCAATCTTTGATTGTTCTCTACCAAGCTTTGGAAAATCTTCTTCAAGATCATATGGTAAATTGACCTTCCTGCATGAATCTTCATACCATGAATTGTTCTCATCAAAAACTACATCTCTGCTTACCAAGAATCCTTTGTTGGTAGGATTGTATAACCTGTAGCCCTTTTGATTGTTGTCATATCCAATAAATACACACCTTTCTGCCTTTGGATCCATCTTGCCTCTAACCTATGAAGGAACATGAGCAAAAGCAATACATCCAATAATTTTAAAATGATCTAAGCTTGGTCGTCTTCCATTCCAAGCCTCATATGGAGTCATCCCATCAAGGGATTTTGAAGGCAACCTGTTAATCAAGTAAGTGGCTGTAGATACAGCCTCAACCCATAAGTAATTAGGTAAATGCTTTTCATTTAACATAGACCTTGCAGCTTCAACAATTGTCCTATTCCTCCTTTCTGCCACTCCATTTTGCTCAGGAGTGTACCTTGTAGTTACGTCTCTTTTGATTCCTCTTTCTTGAAGAAAAGAATCAAACTCATGGGAGAAGTATTCTCCCCCTCCATCTGACCTTAGCCTTTTTAGTGATTTACCTGTTTGATTCTCCACAAGAGCCAAATATCTTTTGAAACATGAAAAAACTTCATCTTTGTGTTTCATTAAGAATAGAATAGTCCATCTGCTGCAATCATCAATAAAGGAAACATAATACCTTGATCCAGATATTGAAGCTTCCTTGCTAGGTCCCCATACATCTGTATGAACCAACTCCAAGAGATCTCCATGCATATAACCTTTCTTCATGAATGGTAACCTGTGAGACTTTCCAAATTGACATGCACTACACTTATAAATCATATGTTGTTTTGACAAATTAGGAAGTCCAAGTACACTTTGGTCCCTCCAGATTTGCTTTAATGACCTTTCACCAATATGTGCTAACCTTTTGTGCCATACTTCCAATTCTGTGAGTGTGTGACTACCATAATTAAAGAGAGCAATGTTTCTAGTGTCCTGTAATTCAAATGTGAACAATCTACCTGTCTTTTCACCTTTCGCAATTCTTCTAAATCCTTGACTTGGATCTTCAACAAATGCTCCTGCTTTTGTGAACCTGACTTGCAACCCTTTCTCTACTATCTGCCCAGCACTTATCAAATTCTTTGTAATGATAGGGACATAGAGTACCTTACTGAGTAGGTTGATGTTTCCATCAGGTGCTTTGACATTGCCTATTTTCTCCACAGGATGTTTTGTATCATCTCCTGTTTGTACCTCATGCTTATTCCTTGGATCTTCTAAATCTGATAGGAGTGCCACATTTCCTGCCACATGATTTGAACAACCTGAATCTATGTAGAAAACACGCTCATCAGATTTACCTTGTGGCATAGCCATGTTCATGATCAATAATGAATCCTCTTTGTTTGAGTCTTCTGTGTAGTTATTGTAGTCTCTCCTTCCTTTGTAGCCTCCTTGATAGTTTGAATGATTGTAGTTGTTGTAGTTGCCATGATAGTTGTTGAACCTTCCTCTTGAGTAGCCATAACTTCCTCTATTGTATCCTCTGCCTCTTTGATTCCTGGAATTCCTAAAGCAATTTTCAGTTGTATGATTAGTTAATCCACAAATAGAACATGAGTTGGAGTCTTGGGATCTCCCCCTGCCATGTCTACCTCCTCTTCCTCTACCTCTGCCATGTCTTCCTCTACCTGCATAGTTAGCTTGATATGTACCTACTTCATCATCCACTTTCTTTGCCTTTCCTTTGTTATCTTTAGACTTGCTTTTATCCGTGTATAAAGCTGAAGATTGATTACCTTTAGAGCTTTCTCCATTTTTGATAAGCTTTGCCTCTTGAGTAAGTAGTTGTCCAATGAGTGTGTTGAAATCAGGTACATGCATGTCCATGTACAAATCCATAGCTGTGGTGAATGCTTCCCACTTATCATCTGCCTTCAAGCCATTGATGACCTGCCTTACAATTTGCTCTTCATCTATTACCTCTCCAATGCTTCCCAACTGATCCGCTATGTCCTTGAGCTTTGTGACAAAATCAGTCACATTTTGTTTGGGAGCCTTCTTGAGAGTTGTGAAATCTAGCCATAGTTGATGCTTCCTAGCTTTGGTACTTGAAGAAAAGAAAGCTTCAAGTGCATCCCACACTTCCTGAGATGTCTTACAGCTTCTAATGTGAGGCAACAAAAAATCTGAGATAGAATTGAGGAGATAAGACCTTGCAAGTGCATCCTTGGAGCACCATGTGCTCAATCTTTCTTGCTCTTCTTGTGTTGGTTGACTTTTGTTCTTGAAACTTGGCACAACTTCATCTCCAGCCACATAACCATATAAACTTCTACCTTGGAGATAAGCTTCCATTCTTAGTGACCAAGCTGAGTAATTACCTCTATCCAATTTGTCAATTGATGAAGGAAATCCATCTGCCATGTTGTCCAATCTTGCTCTGATACCACTGTGAAGGGATGGATAAGTATGTGTTTGAAGATGAAGAGGTGTTGCAAAATCCTTGATCTACACCAGCCAAATGAACTCCACGAGTAGATGGTGGGCCCTTTTAGCTTGCCAATGGATGTATTAGACACCCTATGTACCTTGGAAGATCACTCTCAAAAAGATAGATCAAAACAGATAAGTTGGAGTTAGCTCAGAGGTGAAAACTTGCTATTCTTGGTTCATACACCTGTCCAGTGTTTTACATAATTCTCTCAGCACAGCAGCAATTAGCTCAATTCCTCTTGGGGAAGTCTAGGCAACGTAAAGAGCTAACTTTCAAGAGTAATCTCATAAAAAATAATGAACCACACACTGAGAATGAGTTTTAACAAGTGATGACATCATCCCGATTTTCACGGGCTGCTATAGAAATAGACCAGTGAGCAGAAAAATCAACATAACTCAACATGTAGAAATCCAATGATTATGAAAATTTGTATGGTTATACTAGACAGTAAGCTAAATCCAACAAGCTTTAAATCACTGCATGTGGATAAGTAACCACAGCGAAATGGCTCTGACAAGATGAGGGAAAAAGTCGGGTACCTGACATAGAAGTGAAGATGAACAGACCCTGTTGACTTCAAATGAACATAACTGAAGGTTGCAACATCCAAATGACATGAAAATTTGTGAGCATATAGTAGACTTATAGAGCTAACTTTACCAAGTTAAATCACTGAAAATGATGCACCAAGCTCAGAGAAAACATCTCTGCAAGCTGACTGAGAAAACGGAGAGTAATGGCAGTGAGTAGTACACTTCACAAGAACATGGAAAAATGAACTCAAATAATCATGAAAATGAAAGTATATTGCTTGTACAATACAATGAATTACTGATACATATGTGTGCCTTGTAATCACACCTTGATATGGCATAAAGCTCAGCTCTTGGAGGTCTTCACATAGGTCTCTCTAACCACGACTAAAACTGCCATCTATTTATAGTTGAGCTTGGGAGGCTAACTTCCCTCAATCGCTCTCCAATCAATCAATGATTGATTTGATTCTATACCTACCACAAATCACAAATTCGTGGCTCCTCTTTCCATTCTTGATCAAGTGGACTGAACCACTTAAGATTCTCTTACTTTTACATTAAGTAAACTCTTCAAAAGTTACAAGAGGTAGTTCACAAGTGAACTTTACATAGTCTTCTTTTTAAAGCTTCTTCGAAGACTTTGTGAGACTCAAGCCAATACTTAGGCTTGTCATAGACTTGCTCCAACATTTTCACCTTTTGCAATTCTTTTGAATCCTTGACTTGGATCTTCAACAAATGCTCCTGCTTTTGTGAACCTGACTTGCAACCCTTTCTCTACTATCTGGCCAACACTTATCAAATTCTTTGTAATGGTAGAGACATAGAGTACCTTACTGAGTAGGTTGATGTTTCCATCAGGTGCTTTGACATTGCCTATTTTCTCCACAGGACGTTTTGTATTATCTCCTATTTGTACCTCATGCTTATTCCTTGGATCTTCTAAATCTGATAGGAGTGCCACATTTCCTGCCACATGATTTGAACAACCTGAATCTATGTAGAAAACATGCTCATCAGATTTACCTTGTGGCATATCCATGTTCATGATCAATAATGAATCCTCTTTGTTTGAGTCTTCTGTGTAGTTATTGTAGTCTCTCCTTCCTTTGTAGCCTCCTTGATAGTTTGAATGATTGTAGTTGTTGTAGTTGCCATGGTAGTTGTTGAACCTTCCTCTTGAGTAGCCATAACTTCCTCTATTGTATCCTCTGCCTCTTTGATTCCTGGAATTCCTAAAGCAATTTTCAGTTGTATGATTAGTTAATCCACAAATAGAACATGAGTTGGAGTCTTGGGATCTCCCCCTGCCTTGTCTACCTCCTCTTCCTCTACCTCTGCCATGTCTTCCTCTACCTGCATAGTTAGCTTGATATGTACCTGCTTCATCATCCACTTTCTTTGCCTTTCCTTTGTTATCTTTGGACTTGCTTTTATCAGTGTATAAAGCTGAAGATTGATTACCTTTAGTGCTTTCTCCATTTTTGATAAGCTTTGCCTCTTGAGTAAGTAGTTGTCCAATGAGTGTATTGAAATCAGGTACATGCATGTCCATGTACAAATCCTTAGCTCTGGTGAATGCTTCCCACTTGTCATCTGCCTTCAAGCCATTGATCACCTGCCTTACAATTTGCTCTTCATCTATTACCTCTCCATTGCTTCCCAACTGATCTGCAATGTCCTTGAGCTTTGTGACAAAATCAGTCACATTTTGTTTGGGAGCCTTCTTGAGAGTTGTGAAATCTAGCCATAGTTGATGCTTCCTAGCTTTAGTACTTGAAGAAAAGAAAGCTTCAAGTGCATCCCACACTTCCTGAGATGTCTTACAACTTCTAATCTGAGGCAACAAAAAATCTGAGATAGAGTTGAGGAGATAAGACCTTGCAAGTGCATCCTTGGAGCACCATGTGCTCAATCTTTCTTGCTCTTCTTGTGTTGGTTGACTTTTGTTCCTGAAACTTGGCATAACTTCATCTCCAGCCACATAACCATATAAACTTCTACCTTGGAGATAAGCTTCCCTTCTTAATGACCAAGCTGAGTAGTTACCTCTGTCCAATTTGTCAATTGATGAAGGAAATCCATCTGCCATGTTGTCCAACCTTGGTCTGATACCATTGTGAAGAGATGGATAGGTATGTGCTTGAAGATGAAGAGGTGTTGACATTGATCTACACTAGCCAAATGAACTCCAGGAGTATATGGTGGGCCCTTTTAGCTTGCCAATGGATGTATTAGACACCCTATGTACCTCGGAAGATCACTCTCAAAAAGATAGATCAAAGCAGATAAGTTGAAGTTAGCTCAGATGTGAAAACTTGCTATTCTTGGTTCATACACCTGTCCAGTGTTTTACATAATTCTCTGAGCATAGAAGCAATTAGCTTAATTCCTCTTGGGGAAGTCTAGGTAGCTTAAAGAGCTAACTTTCAAGAGTAATCGCATAAAAAATAATGAACCACACACTTAGAAAGAGTTTTAACAACTGATGACATCATCCCGATTTTCACGGGCTGCTACAGTTTGAGACCAGTGAGCAGAACAATCAACATAACTCAAAATGTAGGAATCCAATGATTATGAGAATTTGTATGGTTATACAAGACAGTAAGTTGAATCCAACAAGCTTTAAGTCACTTAATTTGGATGAGTAACCACTGAGAAATTGCTCTGACAAGGTGAGTGAAAAAGTCGGGTACGTGACAGAGAAGTGAAGATGAACAGACCCTGTTGACTTCAAATGAACATAACTGACGATTGCAACATCCAAATGACATGAAAATTTGTGAGCATATAGTAGAATTATAGAGCTAACTTTACCAAGTTAAATCACTGAAAATGATGCACCAAGCTTAGAGAAAACATCTCTGGAAGCTGACTGAGAAAACTAAGAGTAATGGCAGTGAGTAGTACACTTCACAAGAGCATGGAAAGATGAAACCAAATAATCATGAAAATGAAAGTATATTGCTTGTACAATACAATACCTTAGTGATACATATGTGTGCCTTGTAATCACACCTTGATATGGCATAAAGCTCAACTCTTGGAGGTCTTCACATAGGTCTCTCTAACCACGACTAAAACTGCCATCTATTTATAGTTGACTTTGGGAGGCTAACTTCCCTCAATCACTCTCCAATCAATCAATGATTGATTTGATTCTCTACCTACCAAAAATCACGAATTCGTGGCTCCTCTTTCCATTCTTGATCAAGTGGACTCAACCACTTAAGATTCTCTTACTTTTACATTAAGTAAACTCTTCAAAAGTTACAAGAGGTAGTTCACAAGTGAACTTTACATAGTCTTCATTTTAAGGCTTTTTCTATGACTTTGTGGGACTCAAGCCAATACTTAGGCTTTTCATAGACTTGCTCCAACATATTTTCATATATTTTTCATTAAACTTCACTTCAATAGACAGTGAAGACATGCTCTGTACTATTTGACCTTCTAAATTTTTTATTAAGGTTCTGCTTTTAGTTCTTTTTATGTTAAATTTACTTACCAAAGCTGAACTAATCAGATTCACTTGTGCTCCAGAATCTATCAAAACCCTAATGTTTTCATTTTGAAAATCCATTGTCATCACAGGCACATGTTCTTTTAGTTTTAGAGGATTTTCACACAAACAGACTTCTCTAAGATCTTTGATTTTTCTTATCCTTTCCTTTGCTTCCTGTTGAGCCTCTTTTCTAATGTCTTCCTCTTCTTTTTTTCTATTTTGAGCTCGTTGCAACCTTGTCCATTCATCAACAGTTAATGGGCAGTCATACCTCTTGACTCTACATCCACTTATGAAGTTTGACATGATTTCTCCGTCTATGTTAGCTAGTTGAATGGCTCCATTGTTGCTTATCTGATGTATAATATATGGTCCATGTCCTTTTTTCTGGAACTTTTTCTGATGTTCTCTGACTGTGTAAGCCAAAACTAGATCTCCTTCCTGTAGATCTTTTTCTTTTACATGAACATCATGATAAGCTTTTTGCCTTTTCTTGTCCACATATATACTCATAATGGCTTGGAGTTTAGTTGCTCCCAATTTTTCCAATTCTATTACTCTCTCTGATAATTCATGTCCAGTCCAATTGTAGTGACTACCTACTTTTAATGTTGGAATAAGGAATTCCATAGGTAAAACTACATTTTGTCCATACACTAGATTGAATGGTGTGTTTCCTATTGCAGTTTTACAAGCCACTCTATAAGCCCATAGGACATGACTAAGTTGTAAATCCCAATCATTCCTGTTTGTATTTACTAATTTTGACAGTATAGTACAAAGTACTTTATTAGTACTTTCTGCTAACCCATTGGCTTGTGGGTGATATGGGGCTGACTTTCTATGACTGATCAGGAAATATTCAGTGATGTTTTCTATGATTTGGTTTACAAAATGGGTCCCCCTATCACTTACCAATTCAATTGGAAGTCCAAATCTGGTGATAATATTTTCATATAGGAATCTAGCAGTAGTATGAGCATCATTCCTTCTTGTGGCTTTGGCCTCAGCCCACTTTGTCAGGTAGTTTGTAGCCACTATGATGTATTCAACATGGGATTGTTTTGCTAGAGGATGTATAGGTCCAATGAAATCCAACCCCCATTTACTAAAGGCTCTTGCTGAAATTAGTGGAACTAATGGCATATCATCTCTTTTATTTGGTTGACTCACCCTCTGACAGACATCACATCTTTTTACATAGGTTCTTGCATCAGGAAATAGGGTTGGCCACCAAAAGCCAGAATATAAAATGAGTTTAGCAGTTCTTTCACCTGAGAAGTGTCCTCCTGCTACTCCAGAATGTGCCAGTTCCAACATTTCCAGATATTTATTCTCAGGAACACAAATTCTTAAGTATCCATCCATTCCTCTCTTATACAACTGTTCTCCTATCAATTGATATTCTTCAGAGATTGCTTGTAGATTCTTGGAATCTGCACCAGCTATCACTTGTTTTCCTTTCTTCTTCCTTTTCAATTTCTCAATGATATTTTCACTCCAATCTGGATTTTTTTGGAACCAATATAGAGTTATGAATTCTGAATCTTGCAATAATTGGCACTTTCTACAATTAGCAATGTATTTTGTTACATCATGAATCTTATTAGGCCAATGTACCCCCATCCTATTGAGATTACTTAGGGTGACTACCCTAGAAGCATGAGTGCAAGGGTTCCAACAATGAGCTCTCCTCAAATATTCTTGTTGCTCTTCCTCAGGAGTACAATATTCCAATATGCCTGTGTGGTTGAGATGGTACAAATGCCCAGCTAGTAACATAAAGTTCCTGCTTTGTAATACTAAGTGTGCATTGTTCCCAACTGCTCTGCAAGGTCCCATGGTTAATAATGGTACTAAAGTCATGGCCCACTCCGGAACACTCTCTACTTTGAACAAATAAGTGTCTGGCAGGTTGTCATCTTTAAAAGGTGAACTGGGTTCTTTAGACTGAATTCGAGATAAATGATCTGCTCTCAAGTGTGTTTTCCCTTGTCTGACCACCACTTCAAACTCAAATTCCATTAGTAAAAGAAACCATCTGACTATTCTACCAGTGTGACAAGGTTTATTTACCAAATATAATAAAGCTTGATGGTCTACAAAGAACTTAAACTTGTTGGCCAAAAGGTAATGTCTATATTTCTTTACAGCAAATATCATGCCCAATCCCTCTCTCTCAGTGGTTGTGTAATTTTTTTCTGCTAGATTCAATTGCCTACTAGCATAAGCCACTGGAAAATCTATCTTGCTTCCTTCTATCGGTTGTGCTAACACACATCCTAAAGCATAATTTGAAGCATCCACATGGACATGAAAAATTTTATCCCATTGAGGTGTTTTCAGAATTGGGGTTGTTACCAAACACGTTTTTAAAGTTTCAAAGGCTTGGTCACACTCCTTGGTCCACTCAAACTTTGTAATTAGGGCATATAAGGGTTTGGCTATGTCAGCAAATTTGTGTACAAATTTCCTATAGTACCCACAATGTCCCATGAAAGTTTGAAGTTCTTTTATAGTTGTGGGTCTTGGAAGCTCTATTATGGCCTTTATTTTCTTCTCATCAGTTGAAATTCCATTTTTTGAGACTATGTGACCTAACATTCTTCCTTGTCTTACAAAGAATACACACTTTTCTGGATTTAAACATACTCTGTAGGTTCTGCATTTCCTGAGTATATTTTCTAAATCCTGCAAGTGATCTTGTCTTTTTAATGAAAAAGTACAAAGATCATCTACATAAATTTCCATTACATTCCTCAGGAACTCTTTGAAGATATGACACATCAACCTCTGAAAAGTTGCTTGAGCATTGGTTAACCCAAAGGGCATAACCCTAAAAGCATAAATTCCCCAATCTGTGGAAAAGGCAGTTTTATGTTGGTCTTCCAATGCTATAGGTACCTGATTGTATCCTGAAAAACCATCTAAAAAACTATAAACCTCCTTCCCTGCAACTCTTTCTAGAAGATGATCTATTATAGGCAGTGGATAATTATCTCTTATAGTTGCTCCATTTACCTTCTTCAAGTTAATGCATACCCTAAGTTTCCCATTCTTCTTTGGTACCACAACTATAGGAGATATCCATTCTGTATACTCAATTTCATAGATGAAATTGGCAGCTAATAGCTTGTCAATTTCTTCCTTTATTTTAGCAGAGTATTTATCATTGAATGTGTAATGTCTCTGTTTGCTAGGTTTTGCCTCAGGTGTAATAGGAATCTTATGCTCACAGATTTTAGGATCAATACCTTTCAAATCCTTATATCTATAAGCAAACACATCCCTATAGTTTTTTGCCAAGTTTCTTAGTGCCTCCTCTTCTTGAGTTGTCATGTCATCAGCCACTACAATATTTCTTTCTTCTCCCTCTTCCTGAGTGATCATGATCTTTTTAGTTTGTTCCTCATTATCATAAGCCTCCCCTTTCTTCTTTTCCCTCTTTGGTCTCCTCTTGAGAAGTATTCTGTTTTCTACTTCATAAGTCTTGAAATTTTCTGGTACATCAAACTGTTGATCTTTGTTTGTTTCCCTTGTCTTCTTCTCATCCTCCTGCTTTTCTTTTATTTCCTTGTGTTTGTTTTTCTTATACTTGCCTGAGATTTTATCTTTAATAGCATCCTTAGCTTTTACTTCTTCCAAAAATTGTGTCTTCCCTTTTTCTAATATCATTTCTTCTTCTTTGTCCTCTTCAGTTCTGGATACCTTTATCATTTGTATTCCAATGTGAAAGACATCGTATCCTTCTTCATTTTGAAATTCCACTCATACATATTCATCACTGGCTAGATCCATGGTAGCCAAAATTTGATTCCACCCATAGGGCTCAAACTCCTCATCTTTGAATTGTTGTGGTACATAGTTCTCATCTTGTAACTTCCTTCCTTCCACACAATCTTCTCTTCTCAATCTTCTTTTCCTATTAGTAAAATTTCTTATCATATTGCACTTCCATATTGATGATTCAGTTTCATCCTGGTCTTCCATTTCTGATTCCTCACTCAACTCTTGATTCTAATGTATTTTATACCATTCTTGAGGAGATATGTCACAGTAGTGCCCATTTCTTAGATTTACTTTGGTTATTCTTCCTTTGCTCTGAAGGTATAGGCAATCATTACCCCAATCTTGCACAATTTGCATTTGTCTCATAAATGGTCTTCCTAGGATAATTTCATATGAAGTGGATTGTGGGAATTCAACTATAGCAAAGGTATGTTCTATCTCTATTCCACATATGTCCACAATCACTTTTTCCCATATTCCTAGGGGTTTTTCTATGTGTCCATCTGCAAGTTGCAATCTCATTTTGGTGGGTAATAGTTCATTTTTTCCCCATTTCTCCCAAGTTTGTTTAGTCATGATGGCCACTCCTGATCCACTATCCAGAATATCTTTGGCCTGGTTTTTACCAAATTGTATTTTTAAGGTTGAGTTTCCCTCTTCTCCTTCACAATATCCTCCTATCTTATCAATGGGAATATACCATAATTCCTCCATTTCCTGTATTTGTGGGTGAAGATTTTCTGGTGTTGTTTCCCATTTCTTCATTTGGTTTTGTAAGTGAGGATTTTGTTTCATTAAATCTTCCCATGTGGTATGATATAGAATTGTGCATTGTTTATCTATATTCACCTGGAATGTTACTTGTGGGTTTTCCTCCTTGTTACTATTTCCTCTTGTTTTTGTTGTCTCAGATTCCTCAACTGTTTTTGGAGAATTGTCTACTTCCCCCATTTTGAGTTGCACTTCCCGTATGATTTGTTTACACTTCTGCATCCTTTCATGTTCTAAGTCTGGCATAGGATAAGCCATTGTATGATCAGTAGGGCTTGGTCCCTCTTGAATTCTTCCCTTATATGCTTTTATTAGCGTGTCTAGACTTTGTGAATTTCCTATCTCCAACTGGGTTTGTGTCTTCTGAGGAGAAGTACTGTTTGATTGTTCCCTATTTTCTTCTTCCAAATTTTTACCTATTCTCTGTTTCCTTTCCCATTTCCCTTTTTGTCTATTTTTCTTCACCTTTGAGATTGAACCTTCATTTTGTTCCTTAGTTGTTCTTTGTTGTTTGGTTTGTGACCTTCTTATAGCATTTACATTCACTTGGTCAATGTCACTCAATTCTGCTTGTTCCATTATATTGACTGCTTTTAGTGGTATGTTATTAGGTGTGTTTTGCTGTTTTTGAGGATTTTTTGGACAATCCTTTATCAAATGTTCCCTACCACAATCCTTACAATAAGCTCCCTCTATTCTTAACGTAGGAGGTTGTGGATAGTCTCTAATGAAATGTTATCCCCCACACCTATAACAAGTTATCTTTGGTCCCCCTTTGAATTGAGGTTTCTGATTGGACATATAATTATTGGTTATATACATGAAAGTGGCAGTGTCCATCTCAATTCTCCCATTTCCCAAGTCTAGGGCTTGTAATTCTGGTTCTCTTAATTCATAACCTTCCCATTCTTCTTGATATCCTTCATTCCATTGATAATCTTCCTTGTATGGTGACTTTGTTCTTGAGTTTCCCTCCTCTATTGGTGTGTATTTGATTGGTACCACATTTGTTGGTATAGGAGGTTGTTGCCCAAGCACAGGTCTTGGTTGCTCAATATACCCTGATTCTCTTTGGCTCCCATAATCTCTCTCCTTTATGGGTTGTTTATTATAGAAGCATTCCTCCCTTGTATGATTTGTCCATTTCCTCTCTAGTGTGCAATATTTGAGTGTTTTCCTATCTTGCAAATGTGGAGGTTTTTGATATGGGCATTGTTGTACCAAATGACTTTGTCCACAATTGTAGCATTTTTTATTTGTGTTTATCCTAGAGTTTATCAAATTGGTTTTGGTGCTTACCTCTAGGGCTTTAGCAATGGCCTGAGTGTTGGTGCAGATCAATCACCAATTGAATGTTTGAAGACTAAAGAATGAAGGATGAGATTAATTCTTGAAGCTTGGAAGGAAGATACATTCAGAGTATGTGAGGAATGTACACATATGTACATAGTTCACTTAGATCTTTGATTAGTCATAGACTTGTACAAATTTATCTATAAATACCTTGAAAATGTCGAGGCGTGATATGAGAGCTTATGTATGAATAGATAGAAGTCAAGAATGACGAAGATAGATGTCATGAGACATGTGAGAAGTTAGTTGAGTTTTCCTCTCATCACTCAACTGTAACTTTCTGAGTAAATGAAGAAATATTGCGCCCGATCTTTTCGTGTCTGCTCCGTCTGTGTTTAATCAATTGTGAAATCCTTTTGAGGATATCTAAGTTGGTAGTTAATGAGTCTGTGACCTGAGTTTCAGAGTCTAATTGCAAACAGGCTAGGAGAATTGTTAGTAGGAACATTCATATGTGTTGAGTGTTCACAGTTCTCTGAAACAGGCGCAATTTTCGATCTTA
The DNA here is from genome assembly GCA_020310875.1 of Ceratopteris richardii. Lineage (NCBI taxonomy): Eukaryota > Viridiplantae > Streptophyta > Polypodiopsida > Polypodiales > Pteridaceae > Ceratopteris > Ceratopteris richardii. Next base: position 127,231,795 of record CM035438.1, read on the forward strand.
ATCTTTTGATCAGTTCTCACTCCATAGTTTAAAGTTTTGTGCAAGCAAGCTCTTAATCTTTAAGTTGGAAGATAATCTACTCGTGGCTAGAAGCATTTGCTTAAACGGGTTTTGTACTGAGAGAATTGAAGTTAAGAAGTTAGGGGTGTCTAAATCGACTTCTCAGAAGTGCAGATTCAGACATAGGTAACTTGTGAAGTTGATTTCTCAAGTTATACTAAACCTTTTGAAGAACTTTAACTTGGAGGAGGTGCGCAATCTCTAGGGGACACTCTATACAAAATTTCATAGAAAACTTTACATGTTTGATAGGTTAATGAGAAGAAATTGTGCAGCAGACTTTCTGTGTTTTATCTTCTTCACAAAATTTCTTAACTTTTGATAATTTGGAGATTGGACCTCTAATTTGGTGAAGGTTTTGACTTACTCTTGATATAGAGGTGTTCTAAATTCAAGAGTAGGTTGTTCTTTTGGAGATTAACACTCTCCATCAGTGGTATCAGAGCAGGAGACATCAAAATCAAGAAAAGGAGGATCCCGACTGCTGCAGATTCAAAAATCTCAACAATTGAAGAGCTAAAAGGTGAAAGTTTGAAGGCAAAGCTTGAGGAGGAGACCATACAACATTAAGAAGGACAAAAGGAGTCTAATTCGAAGTAAAGGTATACATATTGTTCATAAAGGTTGAAGTTTTCAATACACAGGAGGACACAAGATGGGAGATTCTCTTCAGATAGAGAAATTGGATAGGGAAAACTATCCTGCATGGTCAATGAGAATGGAAGCTCATCTTATGAGCAAAGATTTAATAGCCTACATCACAGGTGAAGAGGAGAAGCCAAGTTTCAGAGATCCTAGTGTTCCAACTAGGGAAGAATTAGCAGATTTGAAAAATTGGATGAAGAAAGATGCTCAAGCTAGGAGCATTATATATATGGCAGTCAATGATTACTTGTTGCCTCATATTCGAGGTCTTGAAAGTGAAAATGATATTTGGAATGCTTTGGAGGAGCATTTCCAGAATACTACAAAGTCAAGGAAGGCATCCTTATGGGTAGAGTTTACAACCTTCAAGAAGAAGGCCTCTCAATCCATTTCAGACTATGTAACAAGGATGAAAGACATTGCAGATGCATTAGGAGCAGTTGATGAAGACATTGAGGAGGATAAATTGGTAAGGCAAATTCTTACAGGTTTAAGAGGTGATGACAAATGGAAGCCATTCATTTTGTCTACAGAGTTATCACTTGATCATTTCACTCCTGATTTAAATCAGTTGCTAGGTCATATGCTAACATTTGAGCAGGATGTTAAAGGAGATAGTGACAAGAGTGTAGGTCATCCAATGTACTCAAAAGACAAGAAGAAGAATAGCAAAGGAAAGCAACAAGCAGGTGAAGATGAAGGTCAAACTAGTCAAGCCAACTTCCTAAGAGGAAGAGGAGGTGGCAAAGGTAGAGGAAGAGGCAGGAATAACAAAGATGGAGGCAAAGCTTGCTGGATTTGTGGTAAGACAAATCACTTAGCTAATGATTGTTGGCATAATACTCAGAATTATAATGGATATAATCAGAACTATAACTCTAGAGGAAGAGGTGGCAGAAATCAAAGAGGTAATTTCAGAGGTAGAGGTGGTAGGAGTTACTTTGGAAGAAATGCAGGTAGAGGATTCCAAAGTCAACAATACAACAACACCTACTACAATTATGCTTCAGATCAAAAGGAGGATTCAACATTAATAATGAATGCTACTTGTGAAAGCCAGAGTGAAGATCAGAGAGTCTTCTATATTGACTCAGGGTGTAGCAATCACCTGAGTGGTAATATATCTTTGATGAATGATCTGAAAAATAAGGTGTTTAATCATGTTGTTCAAACAGGTGACAACACAAAGCATAATGTGAAGTCAATTGGATCAGTGAAGGCTAAGGATGGTAGTACCTTATTGAGTAAGGTCTTGTATGTTCCTACAATTCCTAAGAATTTGATAAGTGTAGGACAAATTGTTGAAAAGGGATATGAAGTAAGGTTCACTAATGATGGAGTATATGTGGAAGACCCTAGCCAAGGGTATAAACAGATTGTTTCAGGGAAGAAAGAAGGAAGGTTATTTACTTTGAAGATTCAAGGCAATATTGGTCATGCTATGTTCACATATGGAGGACATAAGATCTCTGAGTTAGATCTTTGGCACAAGAGGCTTGGACATTTCAATGAAAGAGGTATTAAAGACATGATTAATAATGGTTCAGTGCTTGGTTTGCCTAATGTTGCAGGTCAACATATGACATACAAATGTGAGGCATGTCAATTAGGTAAGGCTCATAAGCTTTCCTATTCCAAGCATGGTTTTATGTACTCAGAGAAGCTTGAGTTGGTACACAGATGTGTGGGGGCCATCAAAGGATTTTCAGTATAAATGGGTCAAGGTACTATGTGATTTATGTTGATGATGCTACCAGATGGATCACTATCTATGTGATCAAAGATAAGTCAGAAGTGTTTAATACATTTAAACACTATCATGCATATGCAGAAAGAATTACAGGACACAAGTTGAAGAGACTAAGGTCAGATGGAGGGGGAGAGTATTTCTCTAATGAGTTCAGTGATTATTTGTGGAATGCAGGTATAAAAAGGGAAGTTACTTGCAGGTACTCTCCTCAACAAAATGGTGTAGCAGAAAGGAGGAATAGAACACTTGTTGAGTTTGCAAGATCCATGATGAAGGAGAAAAATTGCCCTAATTATTTGTGGGCTGAGGCTGTAAATACAGCAACCTATTTGGTTAATAGGTTACCATGTAAAGCCTTGCAGGGTATGACACCATATGAGGCTTGGTGGGGTAAGAGACCTACCTTGGATCATTGCAGAGTTTTTGGATGTGTGGCATATGCATATGTGCCATCACAATTAAGGCACAAGTTGGAGCCTAAAGCTGAAAAATATGTTTTCATTGGTTATGATGACAAGAAGATGGGCTATAGATTGTGGAGTCCATCTACAAAACAATTCATGGTTTCTAAAGATGTGACATTTGATGAGCAAAGTACTTGGTATGCAGGTACAATTAATATCAATACAGGTGATGAAGAAGAAGTGAGCCAAAGGAAAGGTAAATCAAAAGTTCAGATATTTGATGAACAAGAGAATAATGAAGTGCAGGTTGAAGTGGAAGAAACACCAAGATTTGATCCTGAATATGAAGAACCAGAAACTTCAAGAAGTGGAGAACTTAGGAGGTCTACAAGGAACAGATGGCAACCTACAAGGTATAGTTATGATACTTCATTTTTGGCCACAAAAGATTATGCTTATATGGTGAATACAGATGAAGACCCTTCTACATATGAAGAGGCAAGAGGTAAGGAAAAATGGGAGAAAGCTATGCAGGAAGAATATGATGCATTGATGGAGAATCAAACATGGGATTTGGTTCCAAAACCAAATAGTCAGAAAATAATTGGATGCAAATGGGTTTACAAAACCAAGAGGTTTGTAGATGGAAGTGTGTCTAGATACAAAGCTAGACTTGTTGTCAAAGGATTTGCTCAGACTTATGGTGTTGACTATGAAGAGACTTATAGTCCTGTGGCAAAGATGACAACCATCAGGACACTTATAGCCATTGCTGCATGTAAAGGTTGGAAGTTATGTCAACTTGATGTGAAAAATGCTTTTCTGAATGGTTATATTTCAGATGATGTGTTCATGGAGCAACCTCAAGGGTTCAAAGACAAAAGGTATCCAGATCATGTGTGCAAGCTCAAGAGAGATTTATATGGCTTGAAGCAGGCCCCAAGGGCATGGAACTATAGACTTGTAAAGTTCTTAAAAGAACTTGGATTTCAGGTGTCTAAAGCAGATAGTAGCTTGCTTGTCAAAGCAAGTGAAAATGGTTTCATATACATGTGCATATATGTTGATGATATAATCCTTACAGGTACAGATGAAGAAGGAATACAAAGACTAAAGAAGCAGATGGAAAAGGAATTCAAAATAAGTGACTTGGGAGACTTGTCATATTTCTTGGGCATGGAGATTACATATACTCAACATGGAGTATTTGTGACCCAAGAAAGGTATTTGAAGAACTTGTTAATCAAGTTTAAAATGAATGATTGCAGGGTAGCACCTACACCAATGGAGGTGAATCACAAATTGAGTAAGTTTGGAGGTGAAGAGTTCAAGGACATGAGACAATATCAGAGTTTGGTTGGTAGTCTTATCTATGCTACTTTAACTAGACCTGATTTATCATATGCAGTAGGAGTTTTGTCTCAATTCATGCATTGTCCTAGGAAAGAACATTGGATTGCAGGTCAAAGAGTGTTGAGGTACATTAAGGGTACACTCAATGAAGGTTTGTATTATGGGTTTACCTCAGATACAAATATCAAAATCTATAGTGATGCAGATTGGGCAGATAATCCAGATGATAGAAGATCTACTTTTGGATACATGTGTTATGTGGGAGATAAACTTATCTCATGGTGTTCTAAGAAGCAACATACAGTTGCTTTGTCTTCTACAGAAGCAGAATACAAAGGCATGGTTGAAGCTGCAAAGGAAGTGATTTGGCTCAAGACCTTGATGAAGAGTCTTGATATTGTACATGGGACACCAATTATATTTGGAGATAACATGAGTTCATTGTACTTAGCTGCTAATCCTGTTTTTCATGCCAGGACCAAACACATTGAGATTCAGTATCACTTTTTAAGAGAGAAAGTGATGGACAAAGAGATTGAAGTCATTCATACTTCAACTAAAGATCAGATAGCTGATATGCTTACAAAGAGCTTGGATGGACCAAAGCTACAGAAGTTCAAAGACATGGCAGGTGTAAAGAAGAAAGGAGAAACCTCAATTGATGATTGAGGGGGAGCTGTTGGTGCAGATCAATCACCAATTGAATGTTTGAAGACTAAAGAATGAAGGATGAGATTAATTCTTGAAGCTTGGAAGGAAGATACATTCAGAGTATGTGAGGAATGTACACATATGTACATAGTTCACTTAGATATTTGATTAGTCATAGACTTGTACAAATTTATCTATAAATACCTTGAAAATGTCGAGGCGTGATATGAGAGCTTATGTATGAATAGATAGAAGTCAAGAATGAGGAAGATAGATGTCATGAGACATGTGAAAAGTTAGTTGAGTTTTCCTCTCATCACTCAACTGTAACTTTCTGAGTAAATGAAGAAATATTGCGCCCGATCTTTTCGTGTCTGCTCCGTCTGTGTTTAATCAATTGTGAAATCCTTTTGAGGATATCTAAGTTGGTAGTTAATGAGTCTGTGACCTGAGTTTCAGAGTCTAATTGCAAACAGGCTAGGAGAATTGTTAGTAGGAACATTCATATGTGTTGAGTGTTCACAGTTCTCTGAAACAGGCGCAATTTTCGATCTTAATCTTTTGATCAGTTCTCACTCCATAGTTTAAAGTTTTGTGCAAGCAAGCACTTAATCTCTAAGTTGGAAGATAATCTACTCGTGGCTAGAAGCATTTGCTTAAACGGGTTTTGTACTGAGAGAATTGAAGTTAAGAAGTTAGGGGTGTCTAAATCGACTTCTCAGAAGTGCAGATTCAGACATAGGTAACTTGTGAAGTTAATTTCTCAAGTTATACTAAACCTTTTGAAGAAATTTAACTTGGAGGAGGTGCGCAATCTCTAGGCAACACTCTATACAAACTTTCCTAGAAAACTTTACATGTTTGATAGGTTAATGAGAAGAAATTGTGCAGCAGACTTTCTGTGTTTTATCTTCTTCACAGAATTTCTTAACTTTTGATAATTTGGAGATTGGACCTCTAATTTGGTGAAGGTTTTGACTTACTCTTGATATAGAGGTGTTCTAAATTCAAGAGTAGGTTGTTCTTTTGGAGATTAACACTCTCCATCACTGAGCCAATTCTTTTGCTGGTTGGATTTTATCTTCATTTGATCTAGGTTGATCAAATGCTAGCAGATCTTGGCCTGTGTTATCTTCCAAGTTTATTGCTTCTTTTACACAAGCTCGTAGGTCAGGGCATCTCCTATAGTACACTAGGGTCCTTAATTGAGCACTTCTTAATCCTTCCATGAATAGGGATACTTGTCTTGCCATGGAAGGTACTTCTTCTTTAGGACATCTGTCAATGTATTGCTTAAATCTCCTGGCTGCCTCTCTGACATTTTCATCTTTTTGTTGTTTTAAGCTGTGTATCAGAGTGGCTGTGCTATGTTTTATTCCAGTCTTTGAGAATTCCCCAATGAAGGCTTCTAGGAAGGATTCAATATCTAGGTACATTTCCTTTCTCAAAGGGATGAACCAAGATAATGCAGGTCCTGTTAGGGTTGGACCAAATGCCTTAAATTGGACTTTGTAATCTTCCACCTCCTCAGCTCTAATTAATTGCCTAAACTCTGCAACATGAGCATGAGGATCAGAATATCCTTCATATTGATTTTTCATGCATTTGGCTACTTGATATGGTCTAAGCATTCTACCCTGAGGTTGCCAATGATGTCTTCTTCGTAGTGAAAACTCATTAAATCCTTCTGGTTCCTTTTCAAAAGGATTTGGGGAAGCATGTGTTCTCCTCCCTTGTTGTTGCTCAGTACTAGTGTAGTTTTCATGTGGTCTTGGTAAGTCTGATTGTCCTAGGTTATGTTCCCAAGGTCCTTTGTCAGCACATTGCCCTAAGTCATTTGAATTTTCTGGGTCTTGGGAGAAGATGTATACACACCCTTGCCTATCCTCATACCTACCATCTTTGAATTGAGCTACTGGTGTTATGTTCAGGAGAACTTCTAAGTTTCTCAACCTAATGAGAAACTTATGCATTCCATCCTGATATACATAGGTTCCAAACGTATTTGTATACATGTATTTGAGGATATTTCTATAATCCTCAGTTTCAATGGGCTCATTTGTTTTGTTTAAATTTTCCATGTTTTCTTGCCCTAGATTTCTTTTTTGCACTTGCCCTTCCACTGGCTCTATTTCCTTCCTTCCTAAGTCTTGCGTAGTATGTGTGTTTGATTTGTTCCTAGACCTAAGGATCATTCAATTAATTTTCACAATTCAATGGTCAGAACCGTGTTTTTCACGATTTTCTAATCAAAATCGTGTTTTTCACGATTTTCTGTCCAAAATCGTGTTTTTCACGCTTTTCTAATCAAAATCGTGATTTTCACGATTTTGTGTCCAAAATCGTATTTTTCATGATTTTCTGTCCAGAATCATGTTTTTCACGATTTTCTGTCCAAAATCGTGTTTTTCACGATTTTCTATCCAGAATCGTGTTTTTCACGATTTTGTGCTCCGAATCGTGTTTTTCACGATTTTCTGTCCAGAATCGTGTTTTTCACGATTTTCTGTCCAAAATCGTGATTTTCACGATTTTCTGTCCAAAATCGTGTTTTTCACGATTTTCTAATCAAAATCGTGTTTTTCACGATTTTCTGTCCAAAATTGTGTTTTTCACGATTTTCTAATCAAAATCGTGATTTTCACGATTTTGTGTCCAAAATCATGTTTTTCATGATTTTCTGTCCAGAATCGTGTTTTTCACGATTTTCTGTCCAAAATCGTGTTTTTCACTATTTTCTATCCAAAATCGTGTTTTTCACGATCTTCTGTCTAGAATCGTGTTTTTCACGATTTTGTGCTCAAAATCGTGTTTTTCACGATTTTCTTTCCAGAATCGGGTTTTTCACGATTTTCTGTCCAAAATCGTGATTTTCACGATTTTGTGCTCAAAATCGTGTTTTTCACGATTTTCTGCTCAAAATCGTGTTTTTCACGATTTTGTGTCCAAAATCATGTTTTTCACGATTTTGTGCTCAAAAATCGTGTTTTTCACGATTTTCTTCCCACACAATCGTGATTGCTCACAATTGTAAATAACACGATTTTCTTATGAAAATCGTGTTCTGGGAATCGCGATTTTGTAAAAAATTTCAGAGAATCGCGATTTTGTGTCTAACTATAGAATCGCGATTCTGACCAATTTTTTGAAGATTTTAAGGTATTGATTTTCAAGTTTTTATTTCTTCTATAGAATCGCCCTATCTAGTTTTTAACATGCAATGAAAGTGTTTTCTACAACCTTTTCATTTTTCTACAAAAATTTCAGAACTCTAAAATCACAATTTCGTGCTTTTTCTATTATCTTCTATTTTTTGTGTTCTATGATCACTAGAATGTAAAGTAATGCAACAAAATAATATTGAGACCCCTTACCTTGCTTGCTTGATTGCAAAATTCTTCAGACTGTTTTGCTGCAGAAAGTCGCGATTTTTTCCTTGCTCTCTCTCTCTCTCACACTCACTCAAATGAGTTTCTCTTGTAATTCCAGGATTTTATAGTGTCCAGAAAATCGCGAATTTGTGTAATTTCCACTGTTCTTCACACTTCCACTTATCCAACTTCACTTACTCAATCTTGATGAAGTCTCCTGCAATTACCTTTCTTCAAAAACCCAAATATCATAAAAATTCTAGGAAATTTCTCTTACAAAAAATCGCGATTTTGTGCAGAAAATCGTGTTTTTTCTGTATTTCTTATTTTGTGCAAATTTGAGTATTCTCTTTTGTTGTTTCCCTTCAATACCCTTTACCAATTGCAATTCAACAGACTCCTGTACTTTTGCATCAAAATCACAACATTATTCAGAAAATCGCGATCCTGTGCAGAGAATCATGTTTTTTCAAATTTTGTAGTTTTTTGACAAATTTTTACTTTCTTTTCACTTGGTCCCTATTACTCTTATCAACAAAGCCTGAATCCAACTTCCTAAGAAGAAAAGAAATTTGTTTGATTTTTTTAATGAAATTTATGAATTTTTAGTATTTTGCCCTAAATTAAGGTAAACACTTGACTCAGGGTTTGTTGTTTGTGGGTCTATTGATCCTGTGTTCCTGGATTGGTTATACTTTTCTATGCTTGGGCTTCAAAGCAGTTTGTGAGTAAAATCTCCCCAAAGAAAACTGTGTTAAGAAATGCCAATGTCAATTTTTGCAAAGATAAACTCAAATATTTCCCTTTTCAAGATGCAATTCAGCTTTTCTCAAGATTATTGCTTAAACTTGGCTAACAAATGGATCTTACCTTCTTGCAACTAACTACTTTACTTGACTTTTTCTAATGCAATCATGTCATCTTCCCAAGATCAACAATTTTTGCCTAGTACTTGGTCAAAAAGCACTTTAAAAATGCAAGAATAGACACATGTTACATTGTCTTTAGCTTTCTTGATTCAAATTTTCTCACACACCTGCACTTTACTTCAAAAAATGAGATGAGCAACTATCAATTAGCAAAAATTTCAGCACTTCCAATTCTCAAAAGATTATCTATTGCTTTCTTATCCCAAAAGGCAAACAAAGACATCTACCTTTTCATGTTCACATTTCTTGATTAAAGAGTATTACCTTTTCCATGTGTTTGTTACCATCAACCATAGAAGATCCAGCAAGGTCCAACTTCAATGAAGCTTTTGATATACTCCCCGGCAACGGTGCCAAAAAATGTTTGTTATTGATCTTTGGAGTTGTCCTCTCCAATCATTTAGCATAAAGAATTAACAAGACATCTTTATTTTGTCAATCTTGGAAGTATTTAAGAGACCACGACCCCTTCTAGATGATAGAATCCAATAAATAAGAGAATAATGGCTGGATTTCTGAGAATGGTGAAAATGAAGAGAAATTTCTAGGGTTTGGATTATCTTGAGCAAATCTCCACCATTTTCCACAATCTTGGTGTCTAATACGTGCTATTTTCTTAGGAGAACACAATTATGAAGTCAAAACTCAAAAATATTACATGTACCATACAGACGAGACAATCGCAATTCTCTGAAAACAAACGATTTTCATCTCCAGCACCATTCTTCATCAATTTCTCACTCAACACATCAATATTCAGCTCTCTTCATACACATTCAACAGAACTACACAATAGAAGCTCACAAATCTCCATGGATACACAAAGAATAGACTCAACAAATCAATGAAACCACACAAAGAGGAGAAAACACGATTTTCAACAGGAAACTCTCTCTATTCACTTGGATAGCATGTCAACAAATGATCAACCAACCCCCTCATAATAGATGAAATTATCTTATATACATTTTCAAGTGTCCCTTTTCACACTTGAATTTTGGTCCTTTCCTCTATTATTCTAAAAATATGCTATCTAGGAGTTTCCAAAAATTCTAGAAAAATTACATAAAATTCTATTCTACATAAGGAAGACTCTTCCTTATTTTTACATCAATTGCATAAATATTTTTACAAGTTTTTGGCATTTTACAATTATTTTCCATAAAAAATGCTTCAAAAAATCACTACTTCTAACATACACATGCATTCCTCCTATAATAGATTGTCAAAGTGCACATCACGAAGGGGGATGAATATCATACTAAATTTCAACCATACATCACTGCAAGTTTTTTTCATGTGTGGTTAGAAATTTTGAGCCATGCTTGGCTAAAATTTTCCAACCGTATTTCTTTAAAAATTTTGGCAATTCCGCCATGTTTGGCTTAAAATTTTCTGTCGTATTTGGCTAAAAGTTTCAGCCTCACTTGGATGTAGATGGCCAAGCACACCACTTTGAAACAGTGGCACGAGGTTATCAAACACATCTTGTGAACTAGTTGTTCTTTGAAATTCGCATTCAAAGAAAGAACAGATTCACCCATACATCTTGACCTACACTAATTTTTGTCCTTCAATGGATGGTATAAGTGATAACCTTTACTCTCACTGCTATATCCAAAAAAAAAACATTCCCTAGCCTTTTCATCAAGTTGTGATCTCATTCTCATGGTAATTAGATGTTCTAGGAACTTATGAGAATAGGTCCATGTCCATAAATGTATATGCTTTATTTCTTGTCCCTTTTCGTATGTTACTTTAGAGGAATTGAAGTAAGTTGCACTGTGTTGAATGGGGAAACATAGAATGAATAGTCTATTTGGCTTTCAAAAGATATAATCTATAACTTTTGTATGAATAATTTAAGGGTGTCTATGAAATAGCCTCCATCCAAGTGTCCACCACGAGTTTAGTTGTATTAAGAAGGGTTTTGGATAGTTTTTCATGTTATAATAAGAGAGGAGAACTCGTGATCTTTCTTGAAGTCCAAGAGAGTCATATGTCCATCTCTACATTGGTGTAGTTTTGCAGATAGAGCTTGTATCTCCCTCATTATATATATCCAAATCAAGTATCTGATGATTCATTGGAAAGATTATAATGTCTATGACTATCCTTTACAATTTCATGCTCATTGAATTTGGGTGCTAAGAGCACTGATCTCTGCAAGTAGTGTGTGTTCTTCGGTTCATCTTTGGTTTAAGGTGTCCATTAAACCTGTGGATTTACAAAGGTCATATCTCTTAGTGTATTTATCTAGTTTTATTGCCATATAGCTCATTTGAAGCATCTTAGTGTCTAGTCTATGTATGTAAAATATTCTTTAGAAACTCCAAGTGAGTAACGAGCTGTAAGCTGTGCAAGCATAGCTAGTTTTTTGCATGTAAGTTCATGAGAAGGTCAACTAGATCCTAGTGGGATCCAACTACTTTCTAGCCATATTTTGGAGGCCAACATACTCCAAAATTCGTATTAGAGCAAGTAATTGAAGCTTGGAGAATATTGTAATATGCTGATAAAAAATTTGAAGTTATTGGAACAGAGGTTCATCATCATTACTACACAAGGGTATGGATCTCTTCTTATGATTCAAATGTCTCCTTCCTATGAGAATGAGGATTACATAAAAACCACTACAATTTTCTAGTCCTTTTAATGATAAATCTATTTTCACTTGTCTTTTTGGCCTTAAATCAAAACACAAGGTGTCTTAATAGTTTGAGAACTATGTCTCAATTGTTTGGCAATCATGTAATTGAAGAATTCTCAACATTTGAGGATGATATTTTTGGGTAACTAGATTGTCTAGAAACTTTAGAGAATAGGTCCACATCCATAAAAAGAAATTCTTAGTAGTGGTCTCTCCAACCCGTGTGTGTTCTCAGGTTCATCAAGCTCATTTGAAAGATCATAGTGTCTATTATATACACATAAAATAATTTTGAAAAATTTCAAGCGGATAAAGAGCAATAAGTTGTTTAATCATAAATGGTCTTCTCCAAGTAAGTTTGTAAGAAGTTCAGCTAGATCCTAATGGGTTCCACCTACCTCTAGATATAATTTGGTCAATGAACCCCAACATTGGTATTAGAGCAAGTAAATGAATATTAGAGAATATTATAATACCTTGATGAAGAATTTCAAGCTATTGGAGTATAGGTTTGCTATCAACACTACATGAAGGTATGATTCTCTTCTTATGATTCAAATGCATCCTTCCTATGAGAAGTAGGATTATATGAAAATGGCCAAAATTTGCTGGTTATTTGGATGGTAACTCTAGTTTTACTTGTCTTTTTGCCCTTAAACTAAAAAATACGAGGTTTTGAATAGTTTGAGAACCTTGTCTGAATAGTTTGACAACCGTGCAATTAAAAGATATCAACATTTGCACATGATGTTTTTGGGTAACTAGTGTTCTAGAAACTTCCTAGAATAGGTCCACATCCATAAAAATAACTGATTTATTTCTTATTTATTTAGTTTTTTTTTGGGGGGCATGGGGAGGGTAAGCATACTTGGACATGCCAACCCAACTTTTCTCCAAGTAAGCTTTGAAATGAAGAGTATTCTTTTGCAAATTGCAAAAAAAAGATCTTTTGCTAATTATGAAGTATTCTTTTTCTACTTGGAACGAGATACTTTTTCTACTTTGCAAGATGTAGAGAAATCAGAATGTGCTTCATCATGTGCGAAAAAAATGGATAGTTGGTCCCAAAAATCTTATTTTTATCTTGATGCATGCAAATCGAATAATTATTGCTTGACATTGCACCAATGAGCTAAAAAATAGCAAGATATGAACATGCTTCATCATGTAAGAAAATTCTAGATAGTTGGTCCCATAAAGCTTATCATTATCTTGAAGCATGCAAAAAAAATCATAATTGCTTGCTCACAAACTGATAATGCTAATGGCAACTTTGACTGCAAGAGTGGCTTTGAAAGGGAGTAAAACCTCAATGCACCTGATGAAAAGATATTGGAGTTCTTAGCATTGTACTTCTATGCTTTGAGAAGATTTTGGTGAAAAGATCTTGGAGTTCTTAGCATTGTACTTCTATGCTTTGAAACCAATTTTCACCATTAAAAGTGCATGCAACAATAGATGCAAAAAACAAAAAAATTGTACTTCTATGCGTTGAAACCAATTTTCACCATTAAAACTGCATGCAGCGATAGATGCAAAAAACAAAAAATTAAGAAGGTGTTGAACTTGCTCTTATACCACTACTGGGTGTGTGAGAGAGTGAGGAATCACAAATATAACTAAACACAAGAGTGAGGAAGGAGATTGAAACACCACAAAATGAGATATCATGTCCATAGATGATTAGTAATATGAGAATGACTAAAGGGAGAGATATAAGTGAATCGTTAAGTACAATGTACCATCACATATGATAATATCCTATATATGTAGTTACATGGGAAAAAATACCTCCACTTTGACTAAATAGTAAAAAGTCCAATTTATAGGGAAATGGTTTACATCAAAGATACTTCAAGGACACGTAAGTCCAACAAAGGAAAACTAGTTAAAAAGGGAAAATAATTCTACAAAACCTCCTGTTTTCAAGAGTAAGTGGTGTAGCTCAAGCATAAGCACCACATCCTTTACTTGTCAATTCGTAGAGACGTGAGGATTGATATGAAGACTGTGAGCATGTGAAGGCACAAACGTGTGAGTGAGAAGCACACTAGCATGCACACACACACACAAGGCAAGATCAAAGAGAGGAACACTAGAAAGCTTTCTATTGCAAAGGAATTCTCTTACAAAAGCTCGAATCTCTAACATGCCACTAAGAAAATAACCCCAAAATAAGCTCTCTAGCTTGTTTTATAGTTTTTTGACTTGTTTTGGCCCCATCGAGATGTTAGAAGAAGCATTTTTTGAAGAGATATTATTTGTAAAATATCAAAAACTTGTAGACATATTTATACAAATGATGTAAGAATGAGGAACAGTCTTCCTCATGTAAATTAGAATCATATGTATTTTTTCTAGAATTTTTGGAAGCTCTTTGATAGCATATTTTTAGATTAGAAGGGAAAAGGACCAAAATTCAAGTGTGAAAAGGGACACTTCAAAAAGTATAAAAGATAATTTTGTCTATTATGAGAGGGTTGGTTGTATTATTTTTGCTATCCAAGTAATGTGAAGAGCTCTCCTACAGAAAATCGTGTTTCTCCCTTTCATGTACATTCTCTTGATTTGTTGAGTCTATTCTTTGTGTGATCCATGGAATTTGTGAGCTTCAGTTGTGTATTTCTGAGTAAGATTTATGAAGAGAGGTGATTCTTAGTGTATTGAGTAAGGAAGTGTAGAAGAACAAAGCTGGAAATGGAAATTCTCAATTTTCACATAATTGCGATTGTCTCGTCTGTGTGATATAGGTATTGTTTTTGCGATTTGACTTCATAATTATATTCTACCGGAAAAATGGCACATTTTAGGTGCAAGAATCATTGAGATTACTGCTATACAACTCTAGATAATCAAAACCCTAGATATTTGTCTCCTTCTTCATAATTTCTCAGAACAATAGTCATCTTAATCCTTATTCTTGGATTCCATTAACTAGAAGGGGCTGTGGTCTTTGCATAATTCCTAGATTGACAATTGAAAGATGTGTAGTTGATCCTTTGTGCTATAATGATTGGAGAGGACAACTCCAAAGGGTAACAACAAACATTTTTTGGTGCCGTTGCGGGGGAACAAAGCAAAAGCTTCATTGAAGTTTTGGACCTTGCTAGATCTTCCATTGTTGATGGTATTTGAACACATTGAAAAGGTATTATTCTTTAATCAAGAAAAAATTGAAAAGGTAGGTTTCTTTGCTTGTCTTTTGGGAAAAGAAAGCATGAGTTAACCTTTTGGAATAAAGAAGTTGTGAAATTCTTGTAAATTGATAGTTTCTCATACTTTTTAGGAGTAAAGTGCAGGTGCCTGGAAAAAATTGAGTCAAGATTGTTAAAAGAAAGTTAAAATGTGACTATCTTTGCATAAGTAGAGTGCTTTTTGACCAAGTACCAAGCAAATTTGTTAACCTTGGAAAAGATTACATGATTGCAATGAGGAAAGTCAAGTAAAGCAGCTATGTCCAAATTAATAGATCCATTTGGTATCCAAGGTAATATTACAATCTTGAGAAAATATTTATTTGCCTCTTGAACAAAAAGTGTTTGAGTTATCTTTGCATAAATTGATACTTGTACTTCTTAAGCACATGTTTTCTTGGAAAGCTCTACTTCCAAACTGACTAGATTGCAAGCATAAAAGAGTATAACCAATCATGAAACAAAAGATCAATGGATCTTGAAACAAGAAAACCCTAAGTGAAGTGTTTACTTTGATTTAGGGTTCAAAATACTAAAAAAATTCATAAAATCCTTTATAAATTCAAAAAAAATTCTTTTTTCTTAGAAATTTGGACAGGAGGATTGCTGTGAGAAGTGGAAGGGGAAAAGTGAAAGAAAAAAAAATCTAGAAATTGAAAGAAAATAAAAAATGTATAGTGTGGAAGTTGTTGTTTAAATTTTTCAAAAAATCTCTTTGAATGAGTTTGGTGGTGTATAATTGCAGGTGACAAGTGATCTGGAGTTGGTGAAGAACATTAGAGAAGACGAGGTGGAAAGAAAAGTCCAAAAGTGCAGAGAAAAACACGATTCTCTTCATAGGATCACAATTTTTAGTAAGATAAAGAATTTGACTTGGTTGCACTATTGGGTACTGAGGTAAGTAATTTTAAAAGGTTCCATAAGTTGCATGAGTAAAGGAAATCAGAATTTCAAAATTTCAGTAAGAATTGAGCATCAAGTGATTAGATTGGAGAATTGGGTACAGAATTGCGATTTTCATCAATAGAATAAAGAGAGAAAATTTTGTTGGAAGGAATAAGATTTCTGAATTAAAACCATAAAAGTGCTAAGGGACAAGAATCATACAGTGAGAAGTTAAAATTTTGTGAAAATCACTCACAATCGTGATTGTCTGAAGACTATAAAAGCCTGAAATCTCATAAAATTATTCATTTGAGTGAGGAAGTGAGTGCAGAGAGCATTGACAGAAGCGCGACTTCCAGCAAACATAAAGTTTTTGAACAATGGTGGATCAGGCTACAAGTTAATCTTCTTAACATAAAGATTTTAAATATTTTTTACGTACTGGAAAAAACTCAAAAATGCATAAAAAAATGGAAAACACAGAATCAGGACTTTTTGTTTTTTGAATTTTTTGGTAGAAAAAATTATTGTTTGTCAAAATTTCTTTATTGCATGTCATTATTTTGGTAAGACGCTTCAATTAGAGTAAGAATAAATCAGAAAAACAAAAACTAAAAATTTACAAAAAGTTGACAGAATCGCGATTCTGTAATCAAACACAAAATCGCGATTCCATAATCAAACACGATTTTCATAAGAAAATTGTGTTTTTAACGATTGTGAGAAATCACGATTGTCTGGGATCAGGATCGTGAAAATCAGGATTCCCTTCACAGAATCGTGAAGATCACGATTCCCTTCATAGAATCGTGGTAAACACAATTCTATTCACAAAATGGTGGAAAACACGATTCTATTCACAAAATCGTGGTAAAAGATGATTCTATTCACAGAATCGTGATAAACACGATTCTATTCACAAAATCGTGATAAAATCGATTCTATTCACAGAATCGTGGTAGAACACGATTCTATTCACAAAATCATGGTAGAACACGATTCTATTCACAAAATTGTGGTAAAACATGATTCTATTCACAGAATCGTGGTAAACATGATTCTATTCACAAAATCATGAAGAACACGATTCTATTCACAAAATCGTGGTAAAAATGATTCTATTCACAGAATCATGGGAAACACGATTCTATTCACAGAATCCTACAAAATCTAGAGTATTCACAAGATCGTGGAAAAGACGATTCTATTCATAGGATCGTGGCAAACATGATTCTCTTCACAGAATCGTGAATTAGTTGAATGATTTTGAGATCTGGTAATAAATTGTTCACATCTAATAAACAAGAGTTGAAAAGGAAGGGGACACTACAACATATGAGGGGCATATCGACGTTGCATATACCGACGGTCATGCTCGGCGTCGGTATGGGCGTTGGAAAATGTCACTTAGAGATACCGATGGTCAAGTGACAGTCAGTATGACCGTTTCAAAGAGATCATCAGTGTGGCGCGCAGTCATCAGTATATGTGTCAGTATGGGTGTCGGTATAGGCATCGGTATAAGCGTTGTTATAAGCGTCCGTAATTTACTGGAAGTTACCGAGGCCCATACTAATGCCCATACCGATGCATATATCGACACGGATTTTTAAACATACCGCGAACCTGAGAGCAAAACTTCACATTTTTGCATGTGTTTGAGTATTGGTTGTCTTCTGTCAAACTTGTGCGCACGAATCGAATTGCGACCTGCATTGTCTTGTGCACACACACACGCATAGATCTCTCTCTACACACACACTCTCTCTCAGCTTAGATCTCACATCTAGATAAGTGCTATGCGTACTGTTAGCATTTGTGTTTCTTTATGCTTTAGGTTTTATAATTTCTCTTTTCTTTGATTTTCCAGAAGTTCTTTGGCATCGATTGTTTGGAATTGGACGATAGGCGACATACATTACGCTTTGACGACAACGATCCAAAAGAGGGACATACTTGTAAGTGATTGTTTTATTCTCTATTGATAGAGAGAGAAGGAGAGAGAGAAAGAGAGAGAGATGAGAGAGAGAGAGAAAGAGAGAGAGAGAGAGAGAGAGAGAGAGAGAGAGAGAGAGAGAAAGAAAGAGAGGGGGGAGAGAGAGAGAGAGTGAGAGATAAAGAATAATAAAAGAAAGGAAGATAGAGATAGGAAAATAGAGCATACATACACACAAACATACACACACATTTACACATGCATACATACACACATACATGTACACACATGCATGCTTATATACACACACCTATACACACATGCATGCTTACATACACACACATATACACACATGCATGCATACACACACACATAAATTTACACACATGCATACATACACACACATGCATACACACATACATACACACACATATATACACATATGCATACATACACATATATACACATACATACACACATACATTGTTGAGATATCAAGCTCAACATGTGATGATCCAGGATGACACGTACCAATTTTTCGTTTCTCTGACATGTATAGTGGTCATGCCAGTATATGTCAGGGATACTTCATTGAGCTTTATTAGATTATCTACCGAGAGTGATGGCACATTTGTTTCTTGCCAGCTCACTCATTCGCGGACATTAGGTTTTTCCTTATGTACTGGTCTTTATATATTGCACTTGTTGTATTCTTGTTTTTTAGGTCATTCTTGTACATCCCTTTTTATGTAATAGAAGAAGAAGAAGATCATTCTTCCTTGCCTCAATCTGTGTGTGTGCTTCTCCTTGAGAGTGAGAGTGTGTGTGTGAGCTCTCTTCCTTATCTCCTTCCTCATGACATACATGCACACACATATACACACATGGATGCATGCATACACACACATATACACACATGCATGCATACACACATAAACACATGCATACATACACACACATACATACACATATGCATACATACACATACACACACATATACACACATACACACACACATACATACACACATATACACACATGCATGCATACATACACACACATATACACACATGCATGCATACACACATATACACATATACACACATGCATACATACACACACACATGCATACACACATACATACACACATATACACATGCATGCATACATACACACACACACATACACATGCATGCATACATACACACACATACACATACACACACATGTACACACATGCATACATACACACACACATGTACACATGCATACATACACACACATATATACACACATGCATACATACACACATATACACACATGCATGTATACATACACACACACATGTACACACATACATACATACACACACATATGTACATACATACTCATATACTCACACATCCATACATAGACACACATATACATATACACACATGCATACATTCACACACACACATGCATATATATACACACACATAAGTTAGTGTTTTAATTTAATATATATAATTAAATATATAAATTTTTTATTTTGAAGTTTTTTTACATCAAATATATAAAAATAGGATTAGGGTTTTTAGGCTATTTACACATACATACACATACACATATAATATATATATACATGTATATACACATGTATACATAAATATAAATATTTTAGGTCTAGATATTTAAGATTAGGGTTTTAGGGTTTAGGCATACAGATAACTCAATTATGTTTATATTAAGAAAAAATATAGAGAAAAATAAGAAAAAAAGTCTGAATATATAAATAAATATATATACAAAATATGATTAGGGTTTTAGGTTTAGGGGTTTAGATCTTTATAGGTGTTTAAGTATTTAGGTTTTAGTATTTCAGATTTAAGTCTAAGTCTTTCTGATTAAGGTTTTAGGGTTTTTATACCTACATAACATATATACACAAACACACATATACATATAATACATAGATACATGTAGATACACATGCATACAAAAATATACATATTTTAGGTTTAAATCTTTAAGATTAGGGTTTTAGGGTTTTAACACCTACATAACATATATGCAGACATACACATACACATATAATACAAATATACATGTAGATACACATGCATACAAAAATACACATATTTTAGGTCTAGATCTTTAAGATTAGGGTTTTAGGGTTTAGGCATACATATAAATCAATTATATTTATATTAAGAAAAAATATAGAGAAAAACAAGAAAAAAAATTTGAATATATAAATAAATATATATATAAAATATGATCAGGGTTTTAGGATTAGGGGTTTAGATTTTTATAGGTGTTTAAGTATTTAGTTTTTAGTATTTCAGATTTAAGTCTAAGTCTTTCTGATTAGGGTTTTAGGGCTTTAATACCTACATAACATATATACACAAACACACATATACATATAATACATACATACAGGTAGATACACATGCAAACAAAATATACATATTTGAGGTCTAAATCTTTAAGATTAGGGTTTTAGGCTTTTAACACCTACATAAGAAATATACACACATACACATACACATATAATACATATATACATGTAGAAACACATGCATACAAAAATATACATTTTTTAGGTCTAGATTTTTAAAATTAGGGTTTTAATTAAATATATATAATTAAATATATAAAAATAGGATTACATAAGGAAAAAATCTGAATATATAAATAAATATATATATATATAAAATAAGATAATTATATACATAAATAAATATAGAAAGAACTAGTGTTTTAAAAAATTTAATTAAATCTATATAATTAAATATATAAAATTAAATATATAAAAATAGGATTAAGTAAGGAAAAAATTTTGAATATATAAATATATATATATATAAAATAGGATAATTATATAGATATATAAATATAAAAAGAACAAGTGTTTTTAAAAATTTAATTAAATATATATAATTAAATATTTATAATTAAATATATAAAAATAGGATTAAGTAAGGAAAAAATCTGAATATATAAATAAATATATATATAAAATAAGATAAATATATACATAAATAAATATAAAAAGAACTAGTGTTTTAAATAATTTAATTAAATATATATAATAAAATATATAAAATAGGATTAATTAAGAAAATATCTAAATATATAAATTATATATATATATATATATATATATATATATATATATATATATATATATATATATATATATATATATATATATAAAGTAGGATAATTACATAGATAATAAATATGATAAGAACTAGTGTTTGTTTTTTAAATTTAATCATTTTAAATAGAGTGTATATATATACACATACACAAACACACATACTTATACACCTATCTATATTCACATATATATACATATACACATATATATACACATGCATACGTATATATACATGTTTTAGGTCTAGGTCATTTTGATTAGGGTTTCAGGGTTTTAACACCTACATAACATATATACACACATACACATACACATATAATACATATATACGTGTATATACACATGTGTATAGAAATATACATAATTTAGGTCTAGATCTTTAAAATTAGGGTTTTAGGGTTTAGGCATATATATAACTCAATTTAGAGAAAAAATCTGAATAAATAAATAATTATATTTATAAAATAGGATTAAGAAAAAATCCGAATATATAGATAAAATAGGATACTTTTATAGATTAGGGTTTTAAAATTAGGGTTTTAAGTTTTTTTAGGTATTTAAGTATTTAGGTTTAGTATTTCAGGTTTAAGTCTTTAAGAGTATGATTTTTAGGTTTAATAGAAAACAAATGTTCTAAAATGTCCATATTGTAGCAGATGGCTTCTTTGGATCCTGAAGAGAGAATGGCATGTCCTTGCACACAGTGCAAGTATCAAATTTATCAGAAACGACGGATTTGTACTGAACATGTTAGAGAGTATGGATCCTTTGATAGGAGTCGACTGGAAAACCTACGCTATCATTCGCATGGTTCCCCAGGTGAGCATAAGAAATCATTCCACTCGATTTTTGCCTCTTCCAAAAAATCTTCGACCTCTTCCATCTTTTCCAACGAGCAGATGGCTAGATACAGCGGTTTCACAAGGAAAGGCCGCGGGTGAAGATATCTCTGAAGAAGAAGAAGAACTCGCAAAAGGATGTGATGAGATTATATTATATACGGTGCACTATGGTCTCATGGAGGACACTTTTGAATCGCACGAATCGATCAAAATAGGTCTACTTTTGATAGTGGAGTGATGGTGAATTTTTTGCAAAAAAGTAGAGCGAGTGCAAGAGATGATAATGCTCTAGAAGGCGAGCTAGATTATTGTGGTGTGATTCAAGACATCTTGAAACTATCTTTCAGAAAGTTTGATTACTTTGTTTTTTATGTGAAATGGTTCAAAGTAGTCACCTCTAGAAGAAACGCAATAGTGAGACGGGATAAAAGCGGTTTGCTTCAAGTGGACTCCACAAGATTATGGACAGATGAAAGGGATACAGTTGTACTTCCCGAACACTGTGAGCAAGTTGTTTTTATACCAGATTCAAAAGAACTAGAGTGGCTATTTGTTTTACAAGTCGCTCCATGTAGTAGACAAATTTTTGAAAACATAGATGTAGAAGAAAGTCCATCTCTAGTGGACTCAGAGATTCATTCAATAGTCGAGGAGGAAGAGATCATTGTTCGAGAAGAAGAGGTCATTGTTCGACAAGACGAAGCGATAGATGATGATCAGGAAGAGACCAGCATAGCAAGCAATTTCAAAGCCATCAATATAGAGATAGATATTCTTGGTGCATCCGATCTTCAAGAGGATGCTAGACTAGAGGACTTTTGAATAAAACACTTGTACGTACTAATTTTTGTTTCTTTTTGTTTATTCTCTACATTACTTTTATTATCGCATGCTAATTTTTTGAGTTCTTTTATTAGAGAGCACGATGGGAGACAGTCCTCCAGTCACTCCACATTCCATGATAGAGGAGCAGTTTTTGGAGTTCGTCTCTTAGGTTCCTTCCGCGTATATGGCCGCTGCATCAGAGTATTGGATCGCTCGTGGTAGCACTCCTCTCGGCCTCACTCCTGGCGGCCTTACTCCTCTCGGCCTCACTCCCGCTGGTCTCACTCCCACCGGTGTCACTCTCGCCGGTGTCACTCCTACCGGTGTCACTCCTGCGGGTGGTGCTACTCCCGTAGGAGGTATGTCTCCTAGCTTTGTGACTCTACCACGACCATCTTTTCAGCCATCTCCTACCGGGTCTACTAGTAGACATGTGCATTCGACATCTCAGCACGATACATGTTCTGGCCCATCTCATAGATCGAGGTCACGCTCTGGAGCAGGAGGTTCTAAGAGTGGATCTACAGGTAGGTCTGGAGGCAAAGGAGGCAGTTGTTGTGGAGGCAGTGCGACGGACATTGTGTTGCCCGCTTCTACTCCTAGGACGAGTACCTCATATCTAGGTATGCCACGTAGTACAGCACGTGGAACACCACGTACACCTAGGGGTGCTCATGACCATGATGGCTCCAAGGTGTATAGTATCTAAGATGGAGCTCCGACGATGGATGCAGTTGGCAAAGCAATGCGTGCATGTATACCACAGCTTTGCTCCATCCAGTTTGGCCACTCGATCATGCTGAAATGGAGTGAACACGATAAAGATCGGAAGAATTATATAACACAGATGATTTATTAGGAGTTCCGACCAGCCGATGGACAATCTCTTGTCAGTTCAAAGTGGATTCTGCACACCGCACGTGAGGTTATGTCCCATCGATGATCCGAGGCTCATGATGCTTTCAGAGCAGGCTTACCAAATCCTGTATGGTTAGATGCTAAGGAGTGGGACATGATTCGTAACGATCAGCAGCAAACTCTTGACTGATACCGCCAACAGTGAGATGCCGTAGCCACACATTTAGATACGGTTGAACTGTCACATTTGGGCATCGGCGGATATGACATGATGCGTCATGAGTTTGTAATTACCATTTCATTTATTGAATTTCTTTGTGTTAAATTTCTCATGTATGTTCCTCTAATCTTTTGTATATTTGTTTCAGGAGCTGGCAATGGGTCGTCCTCCAACACGAACGGAGGAATCTTACGGATATCGTCATGGGTTGATTGCAGTATTGGAGGACTTGGAGGGATGCAATGCGGTCGTTTCATGGGAGCATTTGCAATGAGGTAACTAAGTTATAAACTTGGTTTTTACTTGTTGTTTGTAATTTTCATGTGAATTTATCTCATTCCATTAATGTTCTTTGTTGCAGGACTGTTGATATGGAATGTTCTTTGCATGTGTAGGGCAGTGGAACACCAAAATGTTGTATTTGTTTTTCATATGGCGATGCATTGCTTTGCAAAGCGCCATATATGACAGTGGTTTGCCACACTCTTGTACATGCTTCATTATTGAAATATTATAACTTCTTTTGTACATGGTTCATGGTTCATTCTGATTATCTCTTTTGTGTCCAATAATACTCTGTTTCATGAAATCATATTTCGGTTGTCATTAGAGTACACATCATATGTACTCGATTTTTTTTGGGTAGAGTGTATTGTCTCTTGTTAAGCAACATCATGGTAATGTTGCTGTAGCAGAAGACAACACACTCTGCCCAAAAAAAATTTTGCAGGTATGGTCATCGGTATACGTGATGGTACTCCCAATAATGTCATCGGAATAAGCATCGGTACACCCTGTAGGCGACGGTATAGGCAACGGTATACCCAACAGAGGCCTCGGTATGGGCACCGGTATGGGCACCAGTATTACCGACACTTATACTGACGCTTATACCAATGTGTATACCGACGCATATACCGACGCTTTGGTACCGACGTGCACACCGACCTTTACACTAGCATCACGGCAAATAAATCCGCGTTCATTTCCCTCGATAAAAACCTCGGTATACCATCGATCTGTTGTAGTGAGATAGAGCCAATGATAGGAGATTTATAAGGAAAAAGATTTAGAACAGATAGATAACATGGAAAACCTAAATGAAACAAATTAGGCCTTTGAAACTAGTGATTATAGAAATATTCTCAAGTACATGTATACAAATAGGTTTGGAACCTATGTGTATCAAGATGGGATGCATAAGTTTCTCATTAGAATGAGAAACTTAGAAGTTCCCTTAAATATAACACCAGAAGCACAATTTAAGGATGGTAGATATGAGGATAGACAGGGATGTGTATACATATTCTCATAGGATCCAGAAAACTCTAATGATTTATGGCAATGTGCAGACAAGAGACCTTGGAAACAAAACCTAGGGCAACTAGAATTGCCAAGACAAAATGAAACTCACACTAATATTGAACAACAACAAGGTAGGAGAGTTCACACTTCCCCAAATCCTTTTGAAAGAGAAGCAAAAGGAATGAATGACTTTCCTTTCAGAAGGAGACATCCATGGCAAAACCATGGAATAATACTTAGGCCCTATCAAGTAGCTAAATGCATGAAGAATCAATATGAAGGGTACTCTGACCCTCATGCCCATGCTGCAGAATTTAGACAACTAATTAGGGCAAAAGAAGTAGAAGATTAGAAGGTACAATTTGAAGCATTTGGTCTAACCCTAACTGGACCTGCATTATCTTGGTTCATTCCATTGAGAAAGGGAATGTATCCAGACATTGAATCCTTCCTTGAAGCCTTTATAGGGAATTTTCAAAAACTGGAATTAAACATAATACAGCTACCCTGATACATAGCTTTAAACAACAAAAAGATGAAAATGTCAGAGAGGCAGCTAGGAGATTCAAACAATACAATTGATAGATGTCCAAGAGAGGAGGTACCATCCATGGCAAGAAAAGTATCTCTATTCATAGAAGGACTGAGAAGTGCACAATTAAGAACCTTGGTATATTATAGGAGATGTCCTGATCTAGGAGCATGTGTGAAAGAGGCAATAGACTTAGAGGATAACAGAGGACAATATTTATTAGCATTTGACCAGCCAAGAACAAATGAAGATAAAATTCCACCAGCAGAGGAATTAGCACAAGCCAGGATAGCAACCAATAAGAAATGCTATAATTGTGGAGAAAATCATTTGGTACAACAATGTCCTTATCAAAAACCACAACATTTGCAAGATAGAAAAACACTCAAATATTGTACCATAGAAAGAAAATGGACAAACCATACTAGAGAAGAGTGCTTCTACAATAAACAACCCATTAAAGAAAGAGAATATGTGAACCAACACAACTCACAAAGAGAATCTGGATTTGTGGAGCAACCAAGACCTGTACTTGGACAACAATCACCATTACCTACAAATGTAGTACCAGTAAAATACACACCAATAGAAGAAGAAAGCTCAAGACTCAGATCATCTTATAGAGAGGATTATCATTGGAATGAAGGATATCAGGAAGATTGGGAAGGATATGAACAAAGAGAATCAGAACTGCAAGCCTTGGACTTGGGAAACGGGAGAATTGAAATGGACATAGCCACATTCATGTACATAACTAATAATTACATGTCCAATCAGAAACCCCAATTCAAAGGGAGTCAAAAGATAACTTGTTATAGATGTGGGGGAGAACATTTCATTAGAGACTTCCCACAACCTCCTACACTAAGAATAGAAGGAGCCTATTGCAAGGATTGTGGCAGGGAACACTTAATAAAGGATTGTCAAAGAAACCCTCAGAAACAAGAGAACACATCCAGTAACATACCATTAAAAACAGTTAACATAATGGAACAAGAAGAATTGAGTGACCATGATTAAGTAACTGTAATTGCTATAACAAGAGCACAAGCTAAACAACATGAAACAACAAAGGAGATACACACACAGGAACATAAGAAAATTCCATTTCCAAAAGAAAAGAAAAACAGACAAAAAGGAAGATGGGAGAGAAAGATGAGAATGGGTAAAAATTTGGAAGAAGAAACTATGGAACATTCAAACAACAGCCAACCACAAAATACACAGACTCAAGAAGAGGCAAAAAATTCACAAATTCTAGAGACTCTAATAAAAGCATACAAAGGAAGAATTTAAGATGGACCAAATCCTACAGATCATTCGATGGCATATCCTATCCCAGATTTAGAGGATGAAAGGATGCAAAGATGTAAACAAATCATACAAGAAGCACAACTTAAGATGGGGAATGGGACCATGCAGAACATCTGGAAACAACACACGTCAAGTATTACAAAGTAGGAATTTTGTACTACTAGCTGGACATTTGTATCATCTCAATTAAATGGGTATATTGGAATATTGTACTCCAGAAGATGAGCAGCAGGAGTATTTAAGAAGAGCTCATTGTTGGAATCCATGTACTCATGCCTCCATGATAGTCATCTTAAACAATCTCAATAGGATGGGAGTACATTGGCCTAATAAGATTCAAGATGTAAAAAAATATGTTTCCAACTGCTCGGAATGCTAGTCCTTGCAAAATTCAAAAATTAGAACTTTATATTGGTTTCAGAAAAATCCAGATTGGAGTGCAAACATAATTGAGGAGTTGAAAATAAATAAGAAAAGAGAGTCAGTAAGAGCTAGTGTAGACTCAAGGAATTTACAAATGATTTCTGAAGAGTATCAACTGATAGGAGATCAATTGTACAAGAAAGGGATGGATGGATATTTAAGAATCTGTGTTCCTGAAAATAGTATATGGAAATGTTAGAGATGGCACATTCTGGAGTGGTAGGAGGACAGTTTTCAAGTGAAAGGACTGCTAAACTCATATTATATTCTAGTTTTTGGTGGCCAACCCTATTTCCTGATGCAAGAACCTATGTAAAAAGATGTGATATTTGCCAAAGAGTGAGTCAACCAATAAAAGCGACAATATGCCATTAGTACCACTTATTTCAACCAGAGCATTTAGTAAATGGGGGTTGGATTTTATTCGACCTATCCATCCTCTAGCAAAACAATCCCATGCCGAATAAACACTAGTAGCCACAGATTACCTGACCAAATGGGCAGAGACTACGGCTACAAAAAGGAATGATGCTCAAACCACTGCAAAATTTCTTTATGAAAATATTATCATCAGATTTGGATTACCAATTGAGTTGGTAAGTGATAGGGGGACTCATTTTTTGAACCAAATAATAGAAAACATAATTGAGTATTTCATGATTAGTCATAGAAAGTCCGCCCCTTATCATCCACAAGCCAATGGATTAGCACAAAGTACTAATAAGGTACTTTGCACTATTTTGTCAAAGTTGGTAAACACAAATAGGAATGATTGGGATTTGCAACTTAATCATGTTTATGGGCTTATAGAGTGGCATACAAAACTGCACTTGGAACCACACCATTTAATTTGGTTTATGGACAAAATGCAGTTCTGCTTTTAGAATTTCTCATTCCAACATTAAAAGTGGGAAATTAGTACAAATGGACTGGACATGAGATCTGAGAGAGTGGTGGAACTGGAAAAACTTGGAGCTTCTAGACTTCAAGCAATCATGAGCATATATGCAGACAAGAGAAGGCACAAACCTTATCATGATGTTCATATTAAAGAAAAAGATTTGCAAAAAGGGGATTTAGTTTTGGCATATACAGTGAAGGAACATCAGAGAAAATTTCAAAAGAAAGGTCATGGGCCTTATATTATCAATCAAATAAGTAACAGTGGAGCTAACCAATTAACTAATATAGATGGAGAAATCATGCCAAATTACATAAGTGGATGTAGGGTAAAAAGGTATGATCTTCCATTAACTATTTCTGAATGGAGAAGGATACATCAAGCTCAAAACAGGAAAAAAGAAGAGGAAAAAATTAGATATGAGGCTCAACAGGAGGTAAAGGAAAGAATAAGAAAGATTAAGGAGGTTAAGGAAGTCCTCTTGTGTGAAACACCTTCAACACTGAGTCACAACAAAGGAGAACAAAGACATGTTCTCTATTCCTTTTTACCTAAAGACCATGATATCAAGCAATAAAGTGGGCATTTTACAATATCTAGAAAGCATCACTTGTTCTTGCTTGTAAATATTGACTAGAAGCTTGATCCCATATCCCAAGTAGTCAAGATAGATATGTTAAAATACTTGGTGCCATGAAAACTAGTTGTTCAACACGATCAAGAATCCCCACATCATGATCTTTGACAAGAGATTAGAGTTGAAGGTACAAGTAAGAGTTCGGGAAGCTCCCTCGTTACATCTATAACCTCAGCAAGCACAAATTATAGTTGATTAAAAGCTACTCAAAAATTAGAGTACATGTGTTGCAAAAATTGGAACATTTAAACAAGGCAATTAAGATCATCCCCTTTGTATGAAACAAAATATGAAATAAATTTCACAAAAGAATTCCGAAGAGAAGATTATCATCAACAGAATTATACTAAGAAACATTCACACATTCATCAGAGAAATGCTCAAGATAAGTCAAGCTTAACACAAAGTGGAAGTAGAACTCGGCATTATATTTCTATAAAAATGATGTTTTACATTTCATGTGTTTTACAAGAGTAATATGAATCTACAATAGAAGCTGATCATAGCTTTCCTCAAGCTCCAGCATAATGGGATCCTCTGGAACATTAGAACACATCTCCTGCCTCTCTTGCTCCAAGATTGGCTCTTCAAGGTCAGCCATGTCCCCCGGTTCATCTGCAAGTGGGGGAACAGGCTCCCTTGAAGCCGGTTGGAATCTCTCTGTGTCTGCAATGTGCTTCCTTCCAACCTCTTCATCTTCATCTGGGCATTCATTCAGCCCATTGATTCTCATTCTAATGAAGCTCACTTCAGCATCATCCTTCTCCACAGCTATGCAGTGCCTGAACATCTTTAAGGAGCAAGCCAGAGTCGTTCCTGAAACAACAGAAAACCACTTAGAGGCCAATCAACATTATGACTAATGAAAATTGTTAAAATTGAAATTACCTGTGCCCGAAAAAAGGTCTAGGACCCAATCATCATCATTGGAGAATAGTTGAAGCAATCTCATTATGATCTTTTGTGGCTTCTGATAGGGGTTAACCAATGTCCTGTCCCCAGCTACATAACGAAGTTTCTTGGTAACGACTGAGAACATGAGCACATTTGAGATCCCATTCTCATTGCAATGCTCCCTGACTCTCCTTTTGCTTACTTCATCATAATAGCCAATAGTAATGCATTCAGTGGAGCTCACAAACCTATGCAAAGGAGTGTGATTGACGTTTGTCTTCACCCTGCCAACAAGAACTATAAGTGATAGAGAGCATCATTAAAGCCATGGAGATAGAAAGAAGATTACTTACCACGTGAGGCACTCCACAACATGACATCTTGCCTTCAGAGCAGTTGAAATAGAGAAAGATCGGTCTATGCTATGGAAAATTACTATCTTCCAAAGAGGAGACATAGTCAACTCTGCAATATCAGTGACCATCTTCTGAATCTGAGGGTGTTTGAAGGGTTCATTGTCATTAAGAGATCCAAACATCCTAAATCCATAGGGTATGTCTGCTATGAGAAGGGAGAAATGCTTTTTAGGCACAACAGAACAAATGTTATTTACATCACTACATAATACATTGTAATATACAGGCCTAAGGGGGTCTAGGGGATTGGAGAAACATTTCCGATCAGGTTCATCATCAAAATCAATCCCCTTGGTTTTCAGTCTAGATTTCTCATGCCTTGCTCTTTGAATGTGAGCCAAGAATGCAGGGGGCAATCATCTACTAGCTCTGCAGACTTAATTTTCTTTCGTTTCTGCAGAATAAAGTGGAAAGACAATTAAATGAGCTCTTCAATATAGCAAACGAAACATAAGGAATCGATGCATGGCATCGATTTTGTGTGTGGGTCGATGCCAGGCATCGAATTTCTACTGAAAGTCGATGCTTGGCATCGACTTTGGGACATAAGTCGATGCTTGGAATCGACTTATGCCACGAGGTCGATGCCAGGCATCGACTTATGCCCCCAATTCGATGCCAGGCATCAACTTATGCCACAAGGTCGATGCTAGGCATCGACTTTTGGCACCAGGTCGATGCCAAGCATCGACATTTAGCAGTAAGTTGATGCCAAGCATCGAGTTCCTACTAAAAGCATGGCATCAAATTGGTTAGGTGAATCAAGGCATCTAGTCTAATAGCAAATCAGGCATGCTCTCTGAAAGAGAACCTACCCAATCACGAAACAGGATAAAATATTTTGATAAAGCTTTGTAGGATGATCTGGTTGGATAGTCTGCTTGGACCTCTCTCCAAGAAAAGCAACCCAGCCTCTTCATCATCATCTCCTGAATCTTCATGTATACTTTATGACTACAATCACAGAAATAAAAAAGATACTAGGTTAGAACAAAAACATGGAAGGAGGGAAAAAGGATGTGAGAATAACATACATACTTATTGAGCTCAATCACCATCTCCTCGAGGCTTAACTCCTTGGAGATTACCCTTAAAAACGTTGATATAATCAATGTATCATCCTTGATTCCTTGAAGGGCCCTCCATGGTGTCAGCTTCATGTCCTCAGGAGCCTCTTCAATTGAGAGGTCAACTTTCCTTCCCTTTCCCTTCAGATCAACCTGTGGGTCTGGCCTCAACTTCCGTTGCTTCTGGCCCTTGACCTCCTTGTTCTCCCACATTGTGAAAATTTTATCCTGTAGATCCCAGATCACCTGTTCTGAATGTCAGTTGAGACCATGGATCATATTTTCTCAAAGCATCAGACTTTCTATTCTCATCCAGTGCAATTCCAACCTCAATAAGGCATTGCTTTCATAGATTGGGATGTATTCTTCTAGCTTCCTTCACGAGACAATCTTCATATTAATGGTGGAAGAACCGAATTCTCTCTATGGAGGACATTTTTTGCATGTAGTCATTGTCATTGTTGTGATCCCAAGCTAGAAGCTTGGATTCCTTTGTTGTAAGACCAACATATATCTTGCACTCTGCATACCTAAAGAAGAATGTGGTGGGGTGCTCCTTCAGTAGCTGTCTACGGGCCTCTGCAGAGTGTGAACCACCAATCACATAATATGTATAATACTCAAACAGACCCTCATTGAACTCCTCCACAGAGCTGCACTCATTCGGATCCACCATGACAAGGAAAGGCACAACAGTAGCATGAGGATTTATTTTCATGTTCTTCTTAAGATTCTGCATGTGCAAATTGTGTGGCTCCCTGATCTCAAGGGGCCTCCTCCCTGTGACTGGATCTATTGGTGGCCTATGGATGATACTGATTGGCAGGTGGAACAACTACCCCTTCTTCACAACTTTTCTTCTAGCTATGTCCTCCCTTATATTGTTCTGCTCAGTACCAAGAACACTCGAGGCAAGCTCTCCACCAGGTGCAACTATTATATCCTCAGAGCTAGAGCTTGAGTCAGAAGACTCCTCATCAGCAATTCTCTTCTTTTTCTTTAGGAACTTTTTCTGCACGCACTGCTTACCCCTTGCCTTTACAGGGGTTGTCATCTTCTATTGTGTTGGCAGGATGTTGCCCTGGATCCATGGCATCAAGTCCTTGATAAGATTCACTGAGTCCTTGCATATCTCTGCAAGCGTCTCTGGAACACAGCACTCTGGGCACAAGAAATCCATCTTGCATATAACATTTCTTAAACCTTTCAATGTCTCTACCAGGACAAGGAGGTTGTCAGAATCCTCATCTTCATAATCCAGTTTGAACACAAGGCCATACTGAAAACCCTGTGTTGTCGTGATCTTTCCTCTCCCATACGCCCCTACGAACACAAGTAGGACTACATTCTTTTCTTCCACATACTGAAGGCACCACTCTAGGTTTGTCATGTCCCAGAGTGGACGATTTGTCCTTAAGACCTCTACGTCCCTCGACCTTTCCTTCCTAGTTGCATCATCCTCAGGAATTTTGATGCTACTCTGTCCACCAGAGGACATTCCAACCGGATTGTTGGCCTTCTCAGAGGATAAGGATGCAATGTTTTTCTTTGGTTTTGCTTGGTGACCAATGACTCTGTCATGTTGCTGATCCATAGAGCTCATTGTCACTTTCAGCTTCTTGAAGGGCCTCTCACTTTTGGACTCAGCATCCCTGAAAGGGCTTGGAAATATGAGCTCATACGTTAATGTGTTTTTCAAGGGTCCAAGTCGATGCGAGGCATCGACTTTGCACCCTAAAGTCGATGTCTGGCATCGACTTTTAGGCCACATTCGATGCCAGGCATTGACTTGAGGATGCAATTCGATGCGAGGCATCGAATTTAAGTGAAAGTCGATGCTTGGCATCTAGTTGAGGGTGCAAGTCGATGCCAGGCATCGAGTTGGACTCCAAAGTTGATACGCGACATCGACTTGCACCTAAAAGTCGATGCCTGGCATCGAGTTACACCATTAAGTCGATGCCTGGCATCGATTTGTACCCTCAATTGATCTATATGTTATGAGCTAAGAAAAATAAAAACCTAGAAAGCATACTATTTACTCAAACATACAAAAGGAATCGTTTTTTGTGGTATGATTTTGTCTACCTCTTGGTGCTCTTGCCAACATTCTTCTTCTCCATGAGAGTTGCCTTGCTAGTTTGCTGAGCTCTGTGCTCCATGGCTTTCTGTGCTCTGTTGCTCTCTCTTGCTCGTGGATTTTGAAAATGAGAATGATCTCCTCCTCTGCTATTTATAGGCAATTGGGTAACTTGAACCAGAGAATAACTAGATCTAACTGAATGAATCCAGTTGCTAACTATATCTGTCAACTTATCTAACCAGGAAATACCACTCACACAAATAGGTTGTTTCACCTCGACTTTAGTGAAATATTTATAGAACCTTGCAACTATTTATATACATTTGCATGTAATTTACACTTCAATGGCAAGAGTATGGTATGTACATGAGGAAGTCTAATCTCATGTATAAATTGTTTCTTAGAATCTCTTGCTTGGGAAAAAATCAAGTCTAAGTTGTCTTGAATATGGGAGATTAATGACATCTTTATAGTGTTATCCTTCTCACTTCAGTTCATATTCACATTTATCTTGTAACACATTGTTGAAAAGGAAAATCAATGTATGAATTGTTGAGATATCAAGCTCAACATATGATAATCCAGGATGACACGTACCAGTTTTTCATTTCTCTAACATGTATAGTGGTCACGCCGGTATATGTCAGGGATACTTCATTGAGCTTTATTAGATTTATCTACCGAGAGTGATGGCACATTTGTTTCTTGCCAGCTCAAT
Organism: Ceratopteris richardii; assembly: GCA_020310875.1. Classification (NCBI taxonomy): domain Eukaryota; kingdom Viridiplantae; phylum Streptophyta; class Polypodiopsida; order Polypodiales; family Pteridaceae; genus Ceratopteris; species Ceratopteris richardii. Next base: position 127,265,806 of record CM035438.1, read on the forward strand.
CATTCGCGGACACAAGGTTTTTCCTTATGTACTAGTCTTTATATATTGCACTTGTTGTATTCTTGTTTTTTAGGTCATTCTTGTACATTCCTTTTATGTACTAGAAGAAGAAGAAGAAGAAGAAGATCATTCTTCCTTGCCTCAATCTATGTGTGTGCTTCTCCTTGAGAGTGAGAGTGTGTGTGTGTGAGCTCTCTTCCTTATCTCCTTCCTTGTGACATGGTATCAGAGCCAGCGTGGCTGTAGAGAGCTCGTGGAGAAGACGATGGTGAAGACTACGGGGCAAGGTGTGGAGAAAACGTGATTTCACAAACGGCCTCCGTTTGCTACGAAAATGGGCGTGCAGGTAGAGGACCTCAAAATATTTTTGAGAGTTATCCCTTTAGGGTCACTTCTTTTTGTCAGATCGAAGTTTCGGAGCCATCTCGACCTCCGTTTCGAGCCCACAAGGTGGGGCCCACAGAAAAACCAAGTCAGTTTCAGAAATTGTAACTTGCGTTGTGTTCGGCGACACTCATATATTCCAGATCCAGAATTTCAAGCGATTCCGTGTACTGTTGATACACGAAAACTGTGTTTTTCTGAGATCGAACTGTCACGTCATAGTGTGACAGTGTTCAAGCAGAAGTGTTGCTTGTAGTGTGTTGCGGTGTTGTGAACTGTTGCAAAAATGGCAAACGCAGATGGAATGAGTCAGCTTATGAGCGATAAGCTGGACAAGAACAACTTCCATGCTTGGAGATTCAAAATGACGAATTTCCTGATGGGAAAAGGCTACTGGAAGTACATCGAAGGAGAGAATGAAAATGCTCCGCAGTTACCAGAAAGGAATCGGACTGCAGAATAGTTAAGAGCATATGAGGAATGGAATCAAGGAGCATGAAAGGTAATGTATTGGCTATCTATTAGCATACAGGATAGCATGATTGGACACATACAGGATGCCAAGAATCCAAAAGAGGCTTGGAACAGCTTGGTCACTTTGTATGAGACTAATACAAAGGCACGGAAATTGCAACTCAAGAACGAGCTGCATACATTGGAAAAGAAGAGCATGTCGGTAAGTGACTAAACTCTTAAAATCAAAGGCATATGTGAGTCACTTGCATCTATTGGCGTGAATGTAGATGATGATGATAAGGTGGAAGTGTGCCTTCGTGGTTTAGGAGCTGCATATAAGCAGTTCAGAACTTCCATACAGACCAGGAAAAATATTCCGAATTTTGCTGATCTGGTATCTATGTTGATTATTGAAGAAAAGAATCTTGGTGAGGACTCAAACTCCCAAGGAAAGCCCAGTTCTGAGCAAGTATTCTACTCTGGCAGAGGAAGAGGTAGAGGTAGAGGTTTTGGAAGTGGAAGAGGAAACAGTAACCAAGACCAAGGTCAACAACAGAATCATGCAGGAGGAAGAGGATAGTTTCGAGGCACGGGGAGCCAAAGAGGTCGCAGAAATTTCCAAAGAAATGATTCAGGTAATGATAGTAAAGGATGCTGGAATTGTGGTAAACCTGGACACTTTGAACGTGATTGCAGGTTAAAGAATCAAAATAACAGAAGGCAGCAAAACAACTATGCATCCACAAGTGCAGATGATTCTAAGAAGCTGTTTATGGTTCAACATCACATGATGAATAGGATGTCTCCTAATGTTTCAAAATCGAATGATAATGTCTGGTATGTTGATTCAGGTGCTTCAAATCACATGACCAGTCATGCAGAATGGTTTAGTAGTTTGCAGAAAATGCCAGTTCCTGGATATGTTGAAACAGGTGATGATACATCGCATCCTATTGAGCATACATGAAACATAGCATTGTCTATGGAGGACAGGAAGGTAAAACATCTTGTTGATGTGTTGCATGTTCCAAATATAACAAAGAATCTGGTTTCTGTTGGACAAATGGTTGATCAGGGATTACAAGTTAGGTTCAATGCTGATGGATTATATGTAGAAGAGTACAAGCAGGATGGACGATTGGTTGCCAAAGGAAACAAAGTGGGTAGGATGTTCACCTTAAATGTGAAGATTCCTGAAATGAATGTAGCCATGTTTGCAAAAGGTGCAGGAGTTATTGCAGATATAGAGATATGGCACAAACGGATTGGACATGCAAACTTGCAAAGGCTCAAACTCATGCAGTCAAAGGAGATTGTCCATGGACTACCAAATTTCAAAGTTGCAGAAATGCAAAAGGTATGTGCAGCATGTCAATTTGGTAAACAGTCAAGAGCATCATTTCCACATGAGAAGCATGTTAGTGAGAATGTACTAGAAGTAGTACATACAGATGTTTGGGGTCCAGCAAAGACCACATCTATGGGTGGTTGCAGGTTTTATGTTACTTTCATTGATGATCATACATGCAAAGTATGGGTATATTTCATGAAAGAGAAGAGCGAGGTGTTCACTCACTTCCAGAATTTTAAAGCTATGGTGGAAAAGCAGACAAGGAAGTACATTCAAACTTTAAGATCTGATGGAGGAGGTGAATACATGTCAAATGAGTTCAGCAGTTTTCTAAAAAATCATGGAATTCGGCGTCAGTTTTCATGTAGGTACACACCACAATAGAATGGTGTTGCTGAACGCAAAAATAGACATATTGCAGAAATAGCAAGAGCCTTGATGGCTAAGAAGAATATGCCTCATTGTTATTGGGCAGAAGCTGTGCATACTGTTGTATACATCATGAATAGAACTCCGACTGCTGCTGTACATCAAGTTACACCTGAAGAGAAGTTTACAGGTAAAAAGCCAAACTTATCACATCTGAAAGTTTTTGGCTGTATTGCATATGTACATGTTCCAGATGAGTTGAGGACGAAGCTTGATCCGAAAGTAGAAAAATGTGTCTTCATTGGATATTCCCTTGAGCAAAAGGGGTACAAATGTTATAACCCACTCACACGACAGGTGAAGGTGAGCAGAGATGTGGTATTTGATGAAATGTCAAGCTTCTATGCAGATGCCAAAGAAGGACTGAATCTTGAACCAAATGACAGAGAAAATGCTGAAAAATCTAGTGCAGAATCTCAAGTTTTGAGTGGACCAGATGCATCACCAAGCAATAATTCCAACTCAAATCCATGGAGTGGAAGATTGCATGGAAATTTCAGTCCAACAAATTCATCAAATACATCCAAGAAAGGTAAAGAAAAGCTTTCTGCTGGTAGTAAAATAGGTGCAGGTTTTGAAGATGTTGATGGAGATTCAAGTGGTTCAGAAAAGAGTATTGATGAGGAACTTGGAGTGCCATCTGTGAAGACTCCAGGAGTAAGAATGGAACATGTAGATGATACAAGAAGAAGTGACCCAAGACCAAGAAGATCTGGGAGGATGCGTAATTCAGTGCAACGATTTGACATATGATAGTTACATGGCTCGCCATTGTGCCTACATGACAAAGGTAATACAAGATGCTGAACCTTCTTGTTTTGAAGATGCAATTGGTAATGCAGATTGGGAAAAAGCTATGGATGAGGAGATGGCTGCACTTTATGGAAACGATACATGGAAGCTGGTTCCATTGCCACAAGGAAAGAAATCCATAGGCTGCAAATGGGTTTACAAGGCAAAGCATAATGCTGATGGTAGCATAAGCAGGTATAAAGCACGATTGGTAGCTAAAGGTTATGCCCAGACATATGGCATTGATTATGAGGAAACATTCAGCCCTGTAGCTAAAATGTCTACTGTCAGAACACTTGTTGCATTAGCTACAGCAAAAGGATGGACTTTGCATCAGATGGATGTGAAGAATGCTTTCCTACATGGTGAGTTACAGGAAGAAGTATATATGGACCAGCCACAAGGATATGAAGATTCAAAGCATCCAGAATATGTTTGCAGGTTGCAAAAGGCTTTGTATGGGCTGAAGCAAGCCCCTTGTGCATGGCATGCAAGGATTGTTGATTACTTAACCAGCATTGGGTTCTCTATGTGTGATGCAGATCACTCACTATATGCAAGGAAGGCTGATGATGGCATCACTATTGTGGCTATTTATGTTGATGACCTGATTGTAGGTGGTGATAATGAAGAAAGCATCAAAGAGGTAAAGAAACTTCTTATGCAGGAATTCGACATGAAAGATCTTGGTGTGCTGCTCTATTTCTTGGGCATTGAGTTTATACATATAGAAACCGGTATATGGATGTCGCAAAGGCAATATGCCTTGAATATGCTGCAAAAGTATGGTATGGCTGATTGTAAGCCAATTTCTATGCCATTAGATCAGAATTTGAAATTGGATACTACATCAGGTGAAGCATTGGAAAATGCTACTATGTACAAGAAAATTATGGGAAGTCTTATATATCTCACAATTTTAAGGCCTGATCTAAGTTATACTGTTGGACTTGAAAGTTAGTTTATGCAGGATCCCAGGAAGCCACATTTGGATGCTCTGAGGCGCACTCTACGTTATGTGAGTGCTACTTTAGATTATGCATTGTTTTATGAAACTAGTGTGGAGTTGTAGGTTCATGGATACACCGATGCAGATTGGGCGGGTAGTACTCCAGATAGAAGATCTACTAGTGGCTTTCTTTTCGCACTTGGAGGTGCAGCTATTACATGGAGCAGCAAGAAGCAACCCACTATCGCTTTGTCGAGTACAGAGGCTGAGTATAGAGGTGCTGCAATGGCATCATGTGAGGCATCATGGCTGGAGATGTTACTTGCAAATTTAGGTGTGGAAGTGCAAAAGACTATCACTATCTATTGTGATAATCTTAGCAGCATACAGTTAGCACGAAACCCTATTTTCCATGCTAGAACAAAGCATATCGAGGTACATTATCACTTCATCAGAGAGAAGGTATTAGCAGGTGACATTGATCTTGTTTATGTGAGAACAGATGAGCAAGTTGCTGATATTTTCACCAAAGCACTTGGAGCTGAGAAGTTGAAGAAGTTTCGGAAGATGCTTGGATTACAGGATATGGCATTGAGCTTGAGGGGGAGTGTTGAGATATCAAGCTCAACATGTGATAATCCAGGATGACACGTACTAGTTTTTTGTTTCTCTGACATGTATAGTGGTCACGCCGGTATATGTCAGAGATACTTCATTGAGCTTTATTAGATTTATCTACCGAGAGTGATGGCACATTTGTTTCTTGCCAGCTCACTCATTCGCGGACATTAGGTTTTTTCCTTATGTACTGGTCTTTATATATTGCACTTGTTGTATTCTTGTTTCTTAGGTCATTCTTGTACATTCCTTTTATGTAATAGAAGAAGAAGAAGAAGAAGATCATTCTTCCTTGCCTCAATCTGTGTGTGTGCTTCTCCTTGAGAGTGAGAGTGTGTGTGTGAGCTCTCTTCCTTATCTCCTTCCTCGTGACATGAATAAACGTTCAACAAAGAACTTTGGGGTTCAAACGTCTTGAACAACAAAATAGGTTGGTAATTTCAACAAAATAGTTTGATAATTTCAAAGGTCACTCATTGTCTCTTGCAGAAAAGAGAAAATCAAATGAATTTATTCATAGCATCCAACGTTCAGGAAAATCGTAGATTCAAAATTCATTTGAAAATCTTTTGTAACAAGCGGTTTGCCACGGATATAGCTTTTACACATAATTCTTACATATACTTTTCTGTGTACCTCTTTTACACATAATTCTTTCTGAATATACTTTCATATACCTCTTTGAGATCTAGCCAAGACCACAATAAAACCTAATCCTTGAAATCTTAACCAAAGGTAAAATTTCTTCTTGTAAAGTCTTCAATGGCACTACTCCAAACAATTTTAATATCTAATCCAGTTGGAACTCAACTTGGATATATTTTGATTCACTCATAATGCTAAGACTCAACGACTCATATCTAGTTTGAAATGAACTGTGTATCTCATCTTTCAAAAGTGAATCAAATCTTTGGTTCCCTTATTAGTGTACATCTGAGTAATTAAGTACTTTAATTTTAGGCTTTAATGTAATTTGATGTTTAATGCACTTTAATGTACCTTAATGAACTTTTGATTTCATATATACTTGATGTGACATTTGATGTGACAACTTCACTTGATCTCGGATTTCTACTTATTTAAAAAGGTCATTTATCTTCAGTCTTCTTTGAAATGAGTGAAGATGAGCTCAATCTTTTCAATGGATGCTTGGGCATCAGCTTCCTCTGCTCATATTGATACAGTTTTGAATTAATTGTTCTTAGTTGACCCTTTTCACATAAGTGATGATCCCTATGGTTTAGAACGTGCTGATGATTCTATGTTTTCTGTTGAGTCATTTAAGTTATCCAATTCACAGTGCAATGCTGCTCAACCAAATGCACCTCTTGATCTCCCATCTGATCCAACCATTGATCTCCCTTCTGACTTAAGTGCATGTGGAGCAACGGAAGAGCAAAGCAAGCTCAATCTACGTTTTAAAAGAAGGCCTCGTGAAGTAAGTCAAAAAAGATTTAAATTTCTTACTTTTGATAGACAGATTGCATTGGATATTGTGAAGCATTGTTGTGGTTTGAAATGTTTGTACAATTAAGGAATGAAGAAACTAAAGCACCTAAGAGAGAAATTCCTCCATTTAGATAGTGAAAGGCAGGATATATACCTTGTTTCTCGCATGCAAATGATTGAGGATAACATGTCAGTAACACGTGTTGCTTTTGAATATTTCTTTAGTCAAGGGATGCGATGTTGTAGGGCTGCATTTAAAATTGCAATGGGTGTGGGAAATTTTAGAATACATAGGGTTCAACAGGAGCTTATGAATGGGGATCTCATTTTGGATACGTTCCATGTTGGGACCAAAGGATCTATTGGACGTCATGCAATGAATTGGATGATGAACTATTTTAGCTTGCATTGTGAGGTTATGCCTACAATTGGAAGGTTGCACTTGTCAGATAACTTTACTCGTCGAGAGGTATTTCAAATATGTAGAGAAGACATGGAAAATAGAAATGAGAAGTATGTGCTGTATCATCACTTTACTCGATTATGGAAGGAAGAGTTTAACAATGTGTCTATTCCTCATAAAGTTAGAATGGGTGAATATTCAGTTTGCACCACTTTGAAAAACATGGCAAAGGGGGCTACAACACCACAGGAAAAGGATAATTTTAAAAACATTCTTAACAACCATCCTGAGAGTCAAGCTTTAGAGAGAAAGAAAGCAATTCATCATCGAAGTAAAGCACTCAGAAATCCGGAGCGTTATATGTGTTTGTTGATCGATGGTATGGATTAAAAAAAACTTGTTTGCCACATTTTTATCACATCCCTAAGGACCTTGGAGATGAAGTCCTTGTGCAAATGCATTTGGTTGGTGCTTTGGTATACAATGGAACTGTAATGTCCAAGGTTTTCTTCACATATCCGAATGTGCATAATGATCCAAACCTTACAGTTACTGTCATTCATCGTGTTTTGCAATCATGGAAGGGTCTTTTGCCACCAACTCTATATTTGCAACTTGATAATACTGCAAGAGAGAATAAAAATTCTACAGTCTTTGGATATTTAAGCATGCTTGTTGAGAAACAGGTATTTCAGAAGGTTAAGGTAAATTTCCTTCTAGTTGGCCACACTCATGATCACATTGATCAAATGTTCAATACTTTCTCTAAGAAGTTGGCACGTAACAATGCTTTTACTCCTCTGATTTTATCTAAGCTGATTTCAGAAGCATATACTTCAAAACCAAAAGTTCAACACCTCACACAGATTTATAACTTTAAGCACTTTTGCTCAATGGGCCTTGATAACAGTGCCAAGGTTTTGGCTCCATTGCACAATATTAGTTTCAACCATGTATTCTTGATGAGGAGGGTTGATGAAATAACCCTTTTATTTGCAAAGCAGTATTCATCTTCTCCTGGGTGGGAGCCTAAAGAGGGATGCAGATTCTTATTGCAGGTGCCTAATTTGTCTACAGTGTATGGTGCAAAAAAATCACCATATGAAGATAAAAACAATACAAAAAGGATGTGGACATGTGGTTGATCAAAGTAAAAGCTGGATACATGCACTCATTGAAAAGAAGAGACCTATTGAGCATGCAAAAAAATATGTTGGAGATCAAGATGTATCTTGGTGGGAGGACTTTTTCAATCATCAAGAAGAGATTATACAGTATGCAATTGTAGGTCATTGGCCAGTTGATGTTTCATTCACATGGGATTTTTGTACACAAAGATCCGTGAATGTGGCCCAAGCATGTAATGCAGATGCAGTTCAAAGTTTTATACATTCACCAGAAAGAAATATTTATGTAGGCCCAAGGATGACAAAACAAGCAGAAGCAAGATGGCAAGGAAATTTAATAGAGATAAATGTTGAAACACTTATTGCAGTACTTGCTCATGGTGATGAGGCTACCAGACCATTTTGGATTGCAAAGGTTTTAGAGAAAACTAAAGATATTGATCAGAGAGAGGCTTTGATGGTGCATTGGTATTACACTAAAAGTAGTAATGCATTCACGGGTAAATATAACTTAGAAATGGTGTGTGATACTAAACGAACAGGTTCAAAAAAGAAAAAGAATATTCGAAGCACATCCACTCTTAAAATGGATGATGTAGATATTCTTGTTTATGATTTTTCCTTGACAAAAACAGGTCACTTGAGGAAAGCAACCATCAATATGATAAAACAAAAGCTTCCAGATGTATGTGGTACAGGAAATCATATGCAAACAAGAAGATCTGTGCATGATCCTGCAGAATTTGGTATGTACATGGATGAAGATAGAGCTCTTGTGGATATAGAAGAAGAAGAAGAGAGCTCTCAACAGTATGAGACTGAATCAAGTGCATCAGATGATGAGGGTGTAGACATAGATCGACATAGTTGTGAGTTGCATTGAAACTCTCTAACATTTTTAGTGCTTATGTAAATGCCTCGAAGTAGTTTGGTTAATGAAACCATGTTTTGTAGCAATTTTGAATAACAATCCGATATCCACCCATTGAAAATATGTCTAAAATGTAATTTTTGTATAAGATTTATTCAGTTTTACATTCTTTATATAGATTTTAGACATGTCAATGTCTTATCATATAGATTTTGGACATGTCAATGTCATATCATATAGATTTTGGACATGTCAATGTCTTATCATATAGATTTTGGACATGTCAATGTCTTATATAGTGAAATCTTGAGTACATTTTGAGCTCATTTTTTAATGCGAAAATGACAAAAAATGTCAAAAAATCACATGTTTTCACTTGATTTTTGTAACATATGTATACTGGTATAAAGAAATCTCAAACATAAGCTGCCATTTGCTTGATTTTTGAAGAGAGTGTTCTCTTTTTATGACATAGTTCTCGTTTGTTACGACTCGCTGTTCTTCAAGATTGAGAAAGCATTTGCCTGTTATAACAATGAATCTTAATAATGAGAAAATCAAGGTTTTGATAGATTCAGGTGCACAAGTCAATTTGATCAGTTTAGTATTGTTGGATAAGTTTAAATTAAACAAGAATAAGAGTAAAACTCTTATCAAAATACTCGATGGTCAGATAATACAAAGCTTGTCTTCTCTATCTATTGAAGTTTAGTTCAATGAAGAAAAAAATGAAACTAGATTGTGAAGAATGGCCTGATCATATGATGACTGAGAAATTGATTTTGGGACAACCATGGCTTAGGCAAGGTAAAGTAATCTTGGATTTTGAAAAAATGAATCTTAAATTGACAATAAATGACAAATGGATTTTAATGTTATTATTGAGTGATGAAGAACAGGAAAATCAACAGGATATCTATGACTCAGATTTGGAGGGATTTACTTTTTCACTAGAAGCTACAAAGGAACCACAAACAAAACTTCTTCATGGCCAAGTCTATTTCAGTCAAAAACAGGAGGAAATTGAAGGAACCAAAGATGTTGAAAAGACAGAAGAAAGGTGGAAAGTATGGAATAATCATAAGCATTATGGTATCAAGGCTGAAAGGATGTGGAGACCTAGAAAGTCCAAGCATTGCTTATCAAGAAAATGCAGCAACATTAAGTGGATGTGGAAACCAAAGACATCCAAGTATTGTGTATTAAAAGAAGTTTTTTATACTCCAAAAAAGGAATCAACAGTAATTAAGTATTTTTGGATGAAAAAATTAGATCTGCTTCAATGGAAAGAAAATAAGAATCAAGATACAAAAATAGTGCAAAAGCATGATGAGTCACAAATGAAGGAAAGGGAAAAATGTTCATCAAACACACACTTTGGTTTCTTATTAAAGAATTCAGAATTTCATCAGAAAGGAATTATGACATCGAGGAAATTAATTCCATTTACTCTACCTCATCCTTTTTCTAGGAAAAGAAATAGGAGGGGAAGAGAGTAAAGAGGAAATTATTATTATTTAAAAAAAAAAAGAGAAATAGAGAAAAGAGAAAGAAAAGGAGAGAAAAAATAACAACTCTTTTGTTTACATAAAGTTATATAGCACGAGCAAGATATAGGTTATAATTTGGTAGGATTAAAATCAGACACTATTCTTTTAGTCATTGTTTAATTATTTTTCCTATAAAAATCTAAATTTTCTTAAAAATTAATTCATTTTTTCTTTTCTATTATTGAAAAAATATAAAAAAAGAGAGAAGGGATGAAAGCACTAGACATCTTGCTACACATGTGATGATCAATTCAATTGAGTTATATATATATATTTTCATTACATCTCAAAGACAAATGTGATTTCTTGTTATGTTTCTTGTGACTCATGTGGGTGGAGTTTTCTTTTGTTTATGATACATTTTTTCAGAATGGTGAATCCAAAGGAATTGCCTAAACATGACTTCAAAGCTGACTCTGTAACTTTGTCAAGAGGACATTGGTTCTTAGACAGTGAAGCAACAGTGGAAAAGGAGGAGCTGGAGTCTGATGAAGAACAAGATATCCCAGAAGCAGAAAAGATAGCTAAAGAACTGAAGGAAACCCTTAGTATCATTGGTCAACACATTTTTACAATAGGAGTTGGAGGTCATAAGTATACAATGCTGTGTCACGAATTCTATAAATTTCAAAAAATTGCAGTCAATTATAAAAGATGGAAAGCAGTGGGATTACAGAGACTACTGGATGAACCTCTATTCTTTATAGATTTTGAGAGAGTATCACAGGTTATGAATAGTCTGTTGGAAGTTGGCAAAGGCAATGAAGCATATTTCAGTTTTTCAATCAAGGACAAAGAGAACAAAGAGGTACATATTACTATAAAAGCAGAGCACATCAGGGCAGCTCTTCAATTTTATACCATGGGAACAAAGTTGGATAATAGTTTTGTCAAAAAGGATAAAGCAACCTATGCTCGATATTCCAAATTTGTGGATTTCAAAGGGAAAGAGAATGAAGATTATGCTATCAGGATGTTTCTTCAATATTTGTGTTTTCCAAAACTACCTAGATATACCATGCCACATAAGCTAGTGACACTGATCATGTTCAATAATAAAGACAGGACCAAGACATTTGGAGTAATGGATGTAAATGCCTACATCCATGATCAATTGAAGGAAGCAGCAAAGCATTGGGAGCAGAAGAAGTTCATGAATGGAGCACAATTCTTAACGAGGATTATATATCATGTTTTAGGTATGGAGGATCAGCTGAAATTGGCCCCAGAAGCTCAATATTTCAGGAGCTTGATGTCAGGAGTTAAAAGTCCTTCTAAGATGATGTACATAAGAGAAGCAGAAGGCCAAACAAGCATGAGGGGGTCAGAAAGAAAAAGGAAAGGGGTATCAAAAGAAGTCATTCCAGTAAAGAAGAGAAGATTGGATCCCAAGAAAGTAGAATTGGAACAAGAGGAAGCAACAAAAGAAGAGCATGAAGCTGCTCAAAAGGAAGTACAGTCCTCAAAGGAACCTCATCCACCTCAAACAAGTAAAGAATAGTTGTATGCTTATCTAACTCAGGGAAATGATAAAAGAGCAATTTATGAAGCCCAATATCAGAAGATGTTAGATAATTATTCATGCAAAGCAATTGATTGGATGCAAGAAGAAGTGGAACACTATGAAGAGCTACATGATCAGATGATGGCTGCAGAAACTGAAGAGGTCTTTGTTAAAAAGGAAGTGGATTTGTTCGCATATTTCAAAGAGTTACAAGGTCCTCCTAAAACCAGAACTATAGTAGTAGTGAAGAAGAAGGTACAGATAAAACCTGTGCAGAAAAAGAGGCTAATAAAAAAGAATAAAGGAAAAGCAGTTGAACAAGCACAAAGGGAGGAGACCTTAAAATTTTCATTAGAAGAAATGAATCAAGAGGAATCCATTGCATTAGAAGAACATAGAATGGACAAACAAGGGATAGCCAATTCCTCATAGTTTTCTTCAGATTCAGAAAGTGACATTGAGAACTTTCTTTTGAAAAGTTTAAATCTCTCAGTATCTAGCACACCAATAGTGACAGTACAAGCCTCTGAAAAAAGCAAAACACTAGAATATTTGAGCCAAAAGTCACAAGGAATATAGGTCCATGAAGAAGCAGCAAAACAAGTTAATCCTGGGGAGGAAAAAAGGATATTAAAAGGTAAAGCAGTAATGAGGGAAGAAGAACTTGAAGCAAGGAAAGAATTCAGTATTAGATTGGTAGACACAGGGTTTAAAGCAATATGGACAAAACCATCTCAGCAAACCTATTTCAAACTAAATGAGGAAAAGCTAGAAGTAGAAAAGGAAGCTCAGATATGCACCTTAGTGCACAATAAAGAAGATAAAGATTAGATTGAGGAAACAGAGGAAGTATTGGGAAAGGTGGATTTCAAAGAGGTTAAAGAAGGGAATACACAAGAGAAATAAATCAAAGTATAGAAGAGGTACTTTATTATCTAAATCATGTTGAAGAATCCACACATACAAGTGAACAGGAAAAAGGAGAAGAATTAGACTTTATGGACATAGATGAGCAGGAGGAAGGACAAAAGGAGCAACAATTAAATGATCAGATAAAGATCTCAGCAGAGAGTGACTCCACCTCAATTCAGGATAACCAAGTATAGAAAGAGGAAAGACAGTTCATTGAGCAAAAGCAACAGGAAATTGAGGAAAAGAAGGCAGAAGAAAGGGAAGAAGAAATGGGCTATGAAGAGCAAAAGAACCAGGTCATAGAATATGAGGAAGAGGACGAAGAAGAAAATGAATACAGAGAGGAAAAGCAGATAGAGGTAAAGCAAGTGGATTTAGAATCTGGGTTAGAAAGGATACCCAAAGATATCAGGTCTTCCTACGAAGTCATTATGAGAAATATAGAGCAATTCATACCATCTGTAGAAACATGATTATATCAGGAATGGTGGATGAATCAGAGTTTGTGAAAGGTAGTAGAATTATTACTGAGCAAAAGAAAGAAAAGGAACAGTTAGAGGAACAACTGAGGATTGTCTAGGAAAGAAATGAGGATTTGACCAAAAGGATAATCTCATTGGAAGAATTGGAGGTTCAACAACAAAATAAAATTCAATTTCTTGAGGACAAATGTGCTAAACAGATGGAGCAGAGTAGAAAAATTGAAATGGAGTTGAAGAAGATGGAAGGAAGGTTTAGAACTCTTCAAAGTTCATATCAAATTATGGTCAAAGAAAATGAAGAGATAAAAAATTGCTAATGGAGGAAGGCCAAATAAAAGAAGAGAGTAAGATTGTACAAGTAATACAGGATGAGAGGGAGGAGTTGAATAAAGAAATTCTGAAGTTACAAAGAGAATTGAAGGAAGTCAAGGAAATGGAAAAGCAGGCTAGTGTGCATGCTGCTAGCTCAATGAGAGGATGCAATAAATTACATTTGGATATAGCAAAAGAAAGGAGTGAATGGCAATTGAGTATAGAAAAAGAAAGAAGTGAGTGGAAATCAAAAAAAGAGTTATGGATATCTCAGAATCAAAGCTTAATGTTGATGGTGGAGGAGCTACAAAAAATGGAAAATCCACAAAAACAGGTTGAAGAGCATGTAATGATCACATAAGTAGAGGAGTATGAAGGGGAGAAGATAACAGAAAACACTTTGATGAACAAGAAGACAAAGTAGCTGTTGAAGAATATTCAAATGAGTTTGTTCAAAAACTTTTAACAGAAAGGGAATCAAGAATGGAATTCATAAGAAAAATGCATAATGAATATGAAGAACAGATTGCGAATTTTGCTCTCAACAAAGGAATAAACCCAGACCAACACCTTTGGGGAGCAGATGGTCTAGGTATACCATTTTGTATGATTATGGAAAGCATTAAGAATTATCAGATTGCAAGGGTAGGACTGCCAACAAATAGATATTTGGAATATGATGAGGATATTAATGTCACCAAGGAACTATTTGAAAAAGCTAATCCTAAATGGAGGAATAGGTGGTTAGATGCCAACAAAGAGTGCAAGAAAATCTAGAAAGAGGCACCTATTGAGCTAAAGATCAATCCAACCTATTGTCTAGTAGCAAGGAGAAGAGAATGGACAGTGTTATGGGAAAGAAGAAATGCAGGGCAGATTCCAGCAAAATGGCTGAAATTTCCAAAGGTAGCAAGACCTAAAGCAGGAACATGGCCAACAAAGAAGTATATGATGGATACACCAGAGTTTGTTATATCTACATATAAAGATGTAAATGATCCAGCTTGTATTTTATTAATAAGAGTGATGCGACTCATAATGGCATGTATAGAAACATTTACAGATACAGATGTCAAAATTCTAATTACATTGGATTCAATTCACCAACTGATGCTTTACTTTTTGATTTAAGTGAAACTCCAGACAGGATTTGCTTAATGGCTTATTACTGTAGGACATTATTTTCGGGTATCCATTATCTCCAAATTCTTGAGGACGCCTTCGATTATGGATTTTTTGAAAGAGAGTCAGAAATCTTTGGGAATTTATCAGTAGTCACAAAATCCAGACTCATTGCTTATGAAGCTGCATATACTGAATACCTGAAAAAAGATGTGATAGACAAACCAGAAGCATTTGTACGATGGAGGAAAGCTCTATTTGAGATGCTGAATAATTTGAACATTACAGAAAGGAGAAGTCA
Source organism: Ceratopteris richardii (assembly GCA_020310875.1). Classification (NCBI taxonomy): domain Eukaryota; kingdom Viridiplantae; phylum Streptophyta; class Polypodiopsida; order Polypodiales; family Pteridaceae; genus Ceratopteris; species Ceratopteris richardii. Next base: position 127,280,818 of record CM035438.1, read on the forward strand.
TTATCTATTGTCACAGGTTTATGAAAGAAAAAAGAAATAAAGGAATCTCTTACTACTTATCTGCAAGAGTATTTTTTGTCAGGAGCCAAAAATTCTAGGAGGAGAAGAATGTTAGAAGAAGCATTTTTTGAAAGGAAATTATTTGTAAAATGTCAAAAGCTTGTAGAAATATTTATACAAATGATGTAAAAATTAGGAAGAGTCTTCCTCATGTAAATTGGAATCATATGTATTTTTTCTAGAATTTTTGGAAGCACTTTGATAGCATATTTTTAGATTAGAGGGGAAAAGGACAAAAATTCAAGTGTGAAAAGGGACACTTGAAAAAGTATAAAAGATAATTTCCTCTATTATGAGAGGCTTGGTTGTATTATTTTTGCTATCCAAGTAATGTGAAGAGCTCTCCTGCATAAAATCGTGTTTCTCCCTTTCATGTACATTCTCTTGATTTGTTGAGTCTATTCTTTGTATGATCCATCGAATTTGTGAGCTTCAGTTGTGTATTTTTGAGTAAGATGTATGAAGAGAGGTGATTCTTAGTGTATTGAGTAAGGAAGTGCAGAAGAACAAAGCTGGAAATGGAAACTCTCAGTTTTCATGGAACCGGGATTGTCTTGTATGTGTGATACAGGTATTGTTTTTGAGATTTGACTTCATAATTATATTCTACAGGAAAAATGGCACATCTTAGGTGCAAGAATCATTGAAATTGCTGCTATACAACTCTAGATAATCAAAACCCTAGATATTTCTCTCCTTCATAATTTCTCATAAAAACAGTCATCTTAATCCTTATTCTTGGATTCCATTAACTAGAAGGGGCTGTGGTCTTTGCATACTTCCCAGATTGACAATTTAAAGATGTGTAGTTGATCCTTTGTGCTATAATGATTGGAGAGGACAACTCCAAAGGGTAACAACAAACACCAGACCAAGTGTCTGGACGAGTTAAAAATTAGGTTCCAAGGCTTATTTGAGGGCTCAAATGAGGTCTAAAAATTATGAAAATTGGTAGGATTATACTTCTAGTACTCCTCAAGGTTGAGGACTCCTCAGCTTGAACAAAACGGAGTTTCTAAAATATTAAATGATATTTACAATGGTTTTAAGTTATCAAAATCACTATTTTTATATGGATTTCTTTTGAAATTATGACACACCCTTCTTAGAGATCCCTACTTGCTCCTTCTTCTTGTGTGTCCACTTCTTCGACATGTTCTTATGACTCATTCCTAACCTTGAGTGCTAATACTCCCCCCCTCTCGAGTCTGTCGTCCATGACAGACCCTTGTTGTAGTGGGTATTCTATGTGGTACTTTGAGAGGTGATGTCCATCATGTATCCACAAGAACGGTCTATCCTTCAAATGCTGCAGGGTCTGTTGTCCTGTTCTTCATTTTTTTGTTGCTAACCTTTGCAAGTTTTAGTCCCTTTGTATGTGCTTCTTCTTTGGCGTCCAACATTGTGCTATATTTGTGAGCTTCCAAAAATTGAAAGTTTCTTAGAAGAGGTTGTCATAGTTGAATTTGATCAATTGTCCACTATGAGTTGCTTCATAGGTACTAATGTTGTAACCTTGAGTTCCTCTGGATCTTTCAAACATGGGTTTCATACTTTTCATGCCAAGTATGCATAACCCATAATGAATGATGGGTAAGTGTGTTAGTGCATGGGTTGAAGAAAATATGTGCCTTGTGCACGACCTTGTAATGTGGCCCTATGCATGCTTACTTGCGGAATGCATGTTAAAAAATATGATGCAAAAAATTGGGTTTTGAGCTAAGTGCTCAAGGGTATACTAATGAAGAGGTTTCCTAATCTATCATTGTTATAGGGTTGCCAAAGTAGGGGATTCTTACCATGGTGAATGGCAGGTCGATGTTCATCTCTTTGTGTTGTACTCCCATCATGGTGATGGACCATTGGCTTGTCTTTTGTTGTTGATGAATGTCCTTGTTGATGATGCACTAATGAGATTCTTCGAGAACATGGACCTGTCACTTCTCTTTTTCTTTTCTTTTCTTTCTCTCTCTTCTTCCTTTTTTCCTTTTCTGCCCTTTTTTTGGAACAATGTCATAAAACAAGAAGAGAGGTTAGTATCAATAAAATATTTTACGTATGCCAATTGTATCTCATGTGCTTGGGATTCTCAACTGTGTCTATGCATGGCCGTGTAATGTGGCCCTATATTGACGCATACTTTGGAAATGCATGACCTGAATGGTGCAAAAGATAGGGTTGGGCAAGGAGCACATGGTTTTTGTTGAAAGTTTTTCAAGCTCAAGAGTGTGGGAACATGCCCCAAATTGAACCTTCCACATCATCCACAATCAAAGGAGGCTGATTTCCACGAGTTGGAGGCATCAAATCATGCCCATAATGGAAAGAATTTGATTACAGAAGATTTAGCTCACCTCTTGATGTGATTGGACCTCACTTTTGACATGTATATGCTTTTAATTGATTAAAGAGGTTAGTATGAGGTCTTTAAAACCTCTAATTAGTTGTATTATGACTTAGAGTCGTGGAAATACGTGCCCAAACTGCCCCCTTGCTTAAGCACACCCCCTACTAGCTGTTCTCTGCATATTTTGCAGAAATTTCACTTTTACACACTCTATCTATCTAGATGTTTTTGGCAGACCCCCCGGTCTTGTAATTGTTGTTTCTCCTTCATCCGGAATCCATTTGCAATGATTTTTGTCTTGTTGGAAAGCTTATAAGTTCTAGTTTGTCTGCTATAAGTCTCAGGTTCAGTGCCTGCACATGTGCAGAGAAATGTCCAGAATAGTGTCTGTCTAGTTAGCTCATACTCTGTGAAGAGATCAAGTTATCTGTTTTGTTGCAGCTGGTTGAGGCATCATCCAGTATCCAAATGGAGTGATTTTACTCTCATTTGAAAGCTCTTGAAGTTTAGTTTATGCCTGCAAAATTTCGTTTTCAATCTCTGCATATACTCAGAGAAACGCAGAAAATACAGAGCCTATGTCTGAAAAATTTCAGGATCCTAGGAGGGTTCATTTGCTTTTGTTGTGCACATAGGAGTGTTTATCCTCCAACAGTGGTATCAGAGCTATAAGTGGAGTATCAAAGAGAGAAGAAGGAGCTACTGAAGTGAAGTAAAGACTTCATCAAAGTTTGAAGGAAGGAAGCAAAGAACGGGCACGTCAACAACAAGGGGAAGCAAATACATCATCAAATCAAAGACGAAGCTTCATCAAGAGGAGTAGCTCTATTTTTGGAGGTAAAAGCCATCCTTTTCAACTTCATTGCATCAAGGGGGAGGTTCAAAAGAGTTAGGAGGCACCATGGCCGATCTTAATGCTCAGATTGAGAAGCTCGAAAAAGGAAACTACCAACCATGGCGATTTAGAATAAGCAATTTTTTGATGGGGAAAGGTTTGTGGGGACTTGTGAGTGGTGGAGAGCCAAAACCCTACATAGATGAGGTAAATCCAACCAATGATCAGAGAAGAGCAGTAAGAGAGTGGGATGAAAGGGACAAAAGGGTCATTTTCATTTTATCTCAGCATATTAGCAACTCTATGGTAGGGCATATTCAAGATTTGGATACATCGAAGAAGGTGTGGGAGTGCTTGGAGAGATTGTATTCAACCTCCACAAAAGCTAGAAAAATTCAGCTCAAGAATGAGCTAAATAATCTTAGGAAAAGCCCCTCTCAAGGTGCTAATTATTACATATTAAAGGTTAAAGAGCTTGCAGATGCACTAGGGTCAATCGGTTGTGCCCTAGATGATGACGATCTTGTCGCCCACACCCTAAATGGACTTAGGGATGATGAAAAATGGAGGGCTTTCACAACTTCAGTGTATGTAAGGGACTCTCTTCCTGATTTTGATCAACTAATCACTCTCATGGTGACAGAGGAGATGAACCTTGGTGGTCATAACGCCAAGGATAGCCAAGGGCAATTGTTGTATGCAGGTAGAGGAAGAGGAAGACACAACCGAGGTGCTTCAAGAGGAAGAGGAAGATATCAAAGCAGCTAAGGAGGTCAAGGACAACAAGAAAATGCAGGTCAAAGAGGTGGAAGAGCCACAAATAGAGGAAGAGGTGCAAGATTTGGTGGAAGAGGACAAGCCACTTCAAATGGATGCTTTGTATGCGGTAAGCCCGGTCATTTTGCAAATGAATGCTATCATAGAGCTCAAAGACAAGGGAATCAAAGCAACAACAACAATTATAGAGGGCAAGGTAATTATGCAAACACATCATCCAGCCAAGGGAATGATTATTTACTTGCCATGAGGTATGGTGAAGATACAACTCAAGCTAGTGAAGATGTATGGTATGTAGACAGTGGATGTAGCAATCATATGTCATGTCGAAAGGATCTTTTTAGTAATTTGCAGGTCCCAAAGCATCAAGGGCATGTGGAAACAGGTGATAACTCAGAGCATACCATTCAACATGTGGGAGATATCATTTTGGAAGGAAATCAAAGAGCAAAGTGCTTATCAGAGGTATTACATGTCCCTACTATTACCAAAAACTTGATTTCGGTAGGCCAAATGGTAGAAAAAGGCTATCAAGTTAGGTTCAATGAAAGAGGATGTTTTGTTGAGGATCCAAGGGAAGGTTTCAAGCTCATAGCAAAAGGAAAAAAGCAAGGGAGAATGTTCATAATGGACATAAATCAGCCACACCATTCAATGTATGTCACATATGGAGACAAGAGGATAGCATATTTGGATCTATGGCATAAACGAATAGGTCACATCAACCTACAAAAGCTCAAGGACATGCAAAGGAGGAGCTTGGTAAGAGGCCTACCAAATTTTACATCTAAAATGTTGCATGAAATTTGTGTAGCTTGCCAACAAGGAAAACAATCAAGGCTGCCCTTCAAGAAGAGTACCTATGTAAGTGCAAATGTTTTAGACCTCATTCACACGGATGTTTGGGGTCCAACAAGAGAAGCATCCCTTGATGGAAATAGGTATTTTGTAACCTTCATTGATGACTTTTCAAGAAAAGTGTGGTTGTATTGCATTAGAAACAAATCAGATGTGTTCCACTACTTCAAGAAATTCAAAGCACAGGTGGAGAAGGAATCTGGCAAGTTTATCAAAACTTTGAGATCCGATGGAGGGGGAGAGTATTTCTCCCATGAATTTTCTGAATTTTTGCAGGTCAATGGCATCAAAAGACAATTTACATGCAGGTATACCCCTCAACAAAATGGGGTAGCAGAGAGAAAGAACAGACACATAGCAGAGGTAGCAAGGTGTATGCTCAATGAAATGAATATGCCGCATTGTTATTGGGGAGAGGCTACATATACAGCCACATACATCATGAATAGATGTCCTACATCAGGTATACATCATCTAACCCCTGAGGAAGCATGGAGTGGAAGAAAACCTTGCATTTCACATCTTAGAATCTTTGGTTGTATATGCTATGTACATGTACCTCAAGAGTTGAGGTCAAAGTTAGATGCCAAATCTGAAAGGTGTATTTTTTTGGGATATTCTATGGAACAAAAGGGGTATAAATGCTATAATCCCATCACCAAGGAGCTGAAGGTAAGTAGGGATGTTTTCTTTGATGAGTTGAAGCCTTGGTATGCATGCACAAGTCCATTGCAGGTTGAAGACATAGGTGAGACAGATTTGAAGAATGATGATAGAGTTCAAGAAAGCATGGATTTGAGTGGTCCAAGCAACTCATGCAACACAAGGACACCCTCACCATGGAGTGGAAGGCTTAGGGAAAGAGAGACCAGCTCTGAAGAAAGCAAAGTCAAAGGCAAAGAGAAGATTTCAGTTGAAGAAGGAAGCTATGTGGACGAGAGCATGTTGGAAGATGAAGAGATAGAAGAAGTTCAAACTCCAGGAGTGGCTAAACAAAGAAAGAAGATGGCAACCACACCAAAAGGAAGTGAAAGAAGGTCTTCAAGAGTAAGATATCCAGTACAAAGGTTAACATATGATAATTTCATTGCAAAGCATTATGCATACATGACTCAGGTAATCAAGGACAAAGAACCAACTAGTTATAAAGAAGCTAAGGATTGCAAGGAATGGCAAGAGGCAATGAAGGAAGAGCTCAAAGCACTTGATGAGAACCATACTTGGAGCTTGGTACCAGCTCAAGAAGGCATGAAGGTGATAGGTAATAAGTGGGTTTACAAAATTAAAAGAAATTCAGATGGTTCCATTGCTAGGTACAAAGCAAGGTTGGTGGCGAAAGGCTTCTCCCAAAGCTACGGGATAGATTATGATGAAACTTTCAGCCCCGTAGCCAAGATGCCAACAATTAGGACTTTGATTGCAGTGGCCACATCAAGGAAATGGAGCTTATATCAGTTGGATGTGAAGAATGCCTTCCTCAATGGAGAGCTTGAAGAAGTAGTCTACATGAGCCAACCTCAAGGATTTGCTAGTATGAGGTACCCAAATCATGTTTGCAAGCTAAGGAAAGCACTATATGGACTAAAGCAAGCCCCAAGGGCCTAGAATCAGAGGTTAGTGGATTATTTATCAAGTTGTGGATACAAAGAAAGTGTTGCAGATCCATCACTTTACATGAAGAAGCAAGGAGACAAGACGTTATATATATGCATCTATGTGGACGATTTGATCATCACAGGAAGTGATATTGCAGGTATTAAAGATATCAAATCAAAGCTAGGAAAGGAGTTCAAGATATCTAATCTTGGAACACTAAAATACTTCTTGGGAATAGAGGTAATCTATGCACACAATGGCATCTTCTTGATTCAAAGATAATACTTGTTGGATGTGCTATACAGGTTTGGTATGAGTGGTTGTAAGCCACTTTCTCAGCCCATGGAGCCCAATACAAAGTTGGTTGCAGGTCAAGGAGAGGCTCTACAAGATATTACACTATATAGAAGCATAATTGGTTCATTAATTTATGCTACATTCACTAGACCTGATCTTGCATATGTAGTAGGTGTTCTCTCTCAATTTTTGCATACACCTACTCATGATCATCTTATGGCGGCAAGAAAGGTGCTTCGTTACATCAAGCACACCATCAACCAAGGTCTATTTTACTCATATGATGCTGATCTAAGTGTCAAAGGATATAGTGATGCTGATTGGGCAGGTAGCAAGGATGATCGAAGGAGTACATCGGGTTATGTTTTCATGATAGGTACAAAAGTGATCTCTTGGAGCTCTAAGAAGCAACCCACTGTTGCTCTTTCATCCACAGAGGCTGAGTACAGAGGTTTAGCATTGGCTACATGTGAGCTATTATGGCTTAAGAATCTACTTAAGGACTTGGAAGTGGAAGTGCAGGAGTTTCCTCTTTATGGAGACAACATTTCAAGCATCTATCTAGCTAACAATCCCATGTTTCATGCAAGGAGCAAGCACATAGAGGTTCATTACCACTTCGTTAGAGAAAAGGTGATGGCAAAAGAGCTAGATATAAGGTATGTGAACACTAAAATGCAGGTTGCAGACATGATGACAAAGTTTCTTGAAGGTACAAAGCTTGGAGGATTCAAGGAAGCTATCAACATAAGAGACATAGGCTGAAGCAACAAAGGAAAAGACTTGAGCTTGAGGGGGAGTGTTGAAAGTTTTTCAAGCTCAAGAGTGTGGGAACATGCCCCAAATTGAACCTTCCACATCATCCACAATCAAAGGAGGCTGATTTCCACGAGTTGGAGGCATCAAATCATGCCCATAATGGAAAGAATTTGATTACAGAAGATTTAGCTCACCTCTTGATGTGATTGGACCTCACTTTTGACATGTATATGCTTTTGATTGGTTAAAGAGGTTAGTATGAGGTCTTTAAAACCTCTAATGAGTTGTATTATGACTTAGAGTCATGGAAATACGTGCCCAAGCTGCCCCCTTGCTTAAGCACACCCCCTACTAGCTGTTCTCTGCATATTTTGCAGAAATTTCACTTTTACACACTCTATCTATCTAGATGTTTTTGGCAGACCCCCCGGTTTTGTAATTGTTGTTTCTCCTTCATCCGGAATCCATTTGCAATGATTTTTGTCTTGCTAGAAAGCTTATAAGTTCTAGTTTGTCTGCTATAAGTCTCAGGTTCAGTGCCTGCACATGTGCAGAGAAATGTCCAGAATAGTGTCTGTCTAGTTAGCTCATACTCTGTGAAGAGATCAAGTTATCTGTTTTGTTGCAGCTGGTTGAGGCATCATCCAGTATCCAAATGGAGTGATTTTACTCTCATTTGAAAGCTCTTAAAGTCTAGTTTATGCCTGCAAAATTTCGTTTTCAATCTCTGCATATACTCAGAGAAACTAAGAAAATATAGAGCCTATGTCTGAAAAATTTTAGGATCCTAGGAGGGTTCATTTGCTTTTGTTGTGCACATAGGAGTGTTTATCCTCCAACAGTTTTCGCATGTCGAGACTTCCGATGTTACTTGTAGATTTTGATCCCATCTTTATTTGGAGGCCTCCACTGGATCTCGAAATGATGCAATCAACTGATGGTTAACTGACGATTGACCATTCCTCCTTATAGGAATCCGTTTTAGAACTCTGTTTGGCTTTGTAGAGAGCACCTTTGGCAACTTCATCTTTGGATCATTTTGTACCTTTTGTATCCCTCCTGGTTGGCTCTTTGGTTCTGTGGGGGATACTCATGCTTTTGGCTTCAAAACCCCTATCCTTGATGATTGTCGTCTGACTATTGCTGAAGAGGTGAGTTGATCCTCTTTTGATTTGTGTGCTTGGTTCTAACTCTTGCTTCTCCTTGGCTTGTTTGTTGAGAATTTTTCTATGAGTGAGAGCCTAGGGTTTTGTGTATGTAAGAGTTTCTTGGGTACCCACATGTGTAATTGCCCTTGTTGAGCTGCAGCTAATGTCTTAGGCACCCAAACTAGTGGGATACATTGTGGTTGAGTGTATCCTAGTTGCTTGGTTCTTCTTTTGGCATGATTGGCCTACTTGGATGGGAATTGTTGGAACATGACTGGTGGTTGTTCTCCTTTTCGTACCCAAATCTGCTTCATGCCTAGAACTACTTTCTTCTTGAATTTTGGTTGTCTATTTGATCTAGTGTTTAGCTTGTGCTGCTTCTCTTGCTTCTATGGTTGAACTACTATGGTTGCATTAATCTTTGAAGAAGAAGAAAGGTTTGTTCACCTTTGCGCATGTTCTTCCATGACTAAGTTTTTTTTGCATCATAGAGCTTTTGACACATACAACATCTTCTTCTATAATATTAGTCCTAGAAGAACTAAGAGAATGTGTGATTCCTAGATTTCTGATCATGCAATTATCTAATTCTAATGTAATGCATTGTTCATGTACCCAAACTTGAAGAATTTTACTTCTTAGTTTTAAGTTGACTTCCTGGTCATAGATCCAATCTTGACCCAAGACAAATGGCTCCATAAGGTCCTCATCCTGACATACTAGCATTTTGAATTTCATTCGGACATCTTGAAGGTAGATGGGAAGCTCTACCTCACCCAAAAAAGGGGTTCTCGCACCTCCCAATCCTATGAGATAAGCGTTTATGGAACTGATGTTCAATTATAGGTCTTGGCAGTATGAGAGCCTAAGTACACTAGTTGCTGCACCTGAGTCAATCAGTGCTCTCAGAGTCCTTAAATTTTGCCCTTGTCCTACCTCTATGGTCACAAAGGGTCATCGATTGATTATTTGAGAAGCAATTACACCCGATGTTTGGCACATGGCCATGTGATATCTTGGGGCATTGGGATTAACATCTTGGCCTTTTTGCCTTAACTTATTTCTCCCAACGCCCTCTCTAGCCTCTCCTTGTGCTTCCTCTCTAACCCTTAACACTTTTGCTTTTCGTTTCTTGGTAGTGTTGAGCCTCATTAGTATATCCTCCGTAAGAGGTTCTTGATATAGCTTGACTCCACATCCACTAATATAGCTTGGCAAGATGTCTCCTTCTAAAGTGGCCAATTGTACTGTGCACTAGTGGAAATTCTATTAACAATCATGGGTCCATATCCGCTTTTTCCCAATTTTTGGGCATGTTGTTTTAGTGTATAAACCAACACTAGGTCTCCCTCTTTCAATCCTTTATCTTTGATGTGTGCATCAAAGTATGCCTTTTGTCTTTTTTGTGCAGGATCGATTTTGCTGCCACTCATAGCCTAGTCTCACCTAAGCATTCTAGATCAAATATCCTGGCGGACAACTCATGTCCATTCCATGAATGCTCTTGTGCTACTTTTAAAGTCGGGATCAGGAAATCTAATGGTAACACAACATTCTGTCCAAAGAGACCATCTCAAATGGGGTGGCATTGAGTACCATTTTATAGGCAACTCGATTAGCCCAAACAACATGATGAAGGTGTTTATCCCAATCAGATCATTTATTATTTACCATTTTAGTCAATACATTGCATAGAATCTTATTTGTGCTCTCGGCTTGTCTATTAACTTGTGGATGATAGGGGGTAGACTTCTAATGAATCACCAAGAATTCTTAGAGAAGGTTTTCAATAACTTCATTCAAGAAGTTTGTACCTCTATCACTTACTAGCTCTTTTGATAGTCCATATCTCGTGAAGACATTCTCAGATAAGAATATAGCCATCATTTGAGCATCATTCTTTGTTGTAGCTTTTACTGCTATCCACTTTGTAAGGTAATTTGTGGCTACCATAATGTACTCTGCGTGGGAGTTTCTAGCTGGGGGGTTAATAGGACCTACAAAGTCTATCCCCCACTTCGAGAATGCATGTCCTCCCATCATTGGCCTCAAAGGCATCTCATCTTTTCTAATCAGATATTGCACACATTGGCATGTGTCACATTTCTTCACATAGGTATGTGCATCCATATGAAGAGTTGGCCACCAAAGTCCTGAGAATAGAATGTTCTTGATTACTCGATCACGCCTGAAGTGTCCACATGCAACACCACTATGTGTAGTTTCTAAGACTTTGAAATAGTCTGATTCATGAACACACAGTCTTAAGTAACCATCTTTGCGTCTTCGGAATAGTTTGTCTCCTACTAAGGCATAGTCCGAAGCCTCTTTCTCCATGCTTTGTTTGCTTGCTAGACTAGCCTCATTGGGTAATGTTCCCAATCTCATGAATTCTACCAATGGAGCACTCCAATCTGGGATTAATGACACATGATAAAGGGTAGCATGCTCCACTTGGGGTTTTTCCTAGCACACTGGACAATTCTTAATCCACACATGTATTTCTTTATCCATACTAGGCCAATACACTCCTAAACATTTTAGATTCTGCAATGTTCGTTGTTTAGAATAGTGATTTCCTAGCAATCCTTCATGAGCTTGTTGCAACCAACTACTATGCTCATTGTCCTCGACACAACAAGCTAATACACCCTCTGTATCTTGTTTGTACATGCTTCCTACCAATATATGACACAACAGAAGTACATTGAGAAGCTTTTGGAAAGGTTTCAGATGATTGATTCTAAACCTATGCAAACACCTATGGATCAGAATGCATCTTTACAAATGGTAGCACATGTAGAGCCATTTGATGCTACTTTATATAGTCAAGCAGTTGGATGCTTGATATATCTTTGTAATACACATCTTGATATATAGTTTGCAATTTCTCAAGTATCAAGGTTCATGCGGAATCTGACAATGTTACGTTGGAAAGCAGTAAAGTGGATCTTTTGATATTTGAAGGGAATTTGAAATTATGCTATGGTATTTTTGAAATCTACACATTTGTTACTAAAAGGAATTTTAGATTCTGACTGGCAGGTGATAGAGACACTAGAAGAAGTACTAGTGGATTTTGTTTTTATCTTGGAGATTGTCTTATCTCATGGCTTTTGAAAAGGCAACCCACTATTGCAACTTCATCGTGTGAAGCTAAATATCGTGCAACGTTTACAACTACTCTAGAGTGAGTATGGTTGCAAAAGATTGTCAGTTATCTACATGTGAGAGTACAAGAACCCATTTAGATATTTTCAGATAGCCAGAGTGATAACAAAAAATCCAGTGCATCATGCAAGGACAAAGCATATAGAGGTACACTACCACTATATTCGAGAGCAGATAGCAAAGAAGAACATTGAGCTAGTTTATGTTCCTTCTAGTGAAAATGTTGCAAATATTTTTACCAAAGCATTGACTAGAGATAGTCTTGAGAAGATATGCAGGTTACTAAAGCTTATACCAATATGACATTGAAGGAGGGATTGTTGGAAGTCAATGTACATATGGTACATTTCCAGCAAATCCACATTTTGGACTTAGCATTTTTTGTATAGTTTGGGTAAATTTTTTTTAGCCTAGATAGATAGAGCTTCGCGAGAGCTATCTAGTGGTATGCTTCATTTTTCCATCAGATGTCAGAAGAGGTGAAAAGCCAAACCCTAATTCAGCTCAAAATGGAGGAAAAGCATTTTATAAAGGTCCAAACTTAAAAAGCTAGGTCATATTGTCAACTTGGCCAAAAGCAACTAAAATTAGGCAATCCAATTTAAAACAAAATCTACTTTTAAAGTGATCGCAATTTTTAAAGGAAAAAGCAAAAGCCATTGTAAAAATTAATGATAGCATCATTGGAGGGCGATAAAGCAGATTTTCGTAGAAGTTTTCTGCTTGGATTTATTTTGGGAGTAAAACCTATATAAGGAGCATGTTGGGACACTATTTGAAAGATCTCAAGCTAGAATTTTGGAGTTTTGAAGCTTTGGAGGTGAAGATTTGGTGAAGGAGAGGCTACTCTCTTGGAGCAAGAAGTCTTCTACAAGTTGGAGGCAGCTATCTTTTGTAAGTTAGCCTTATATTTTGTTTTTAGGGTTTTTGTACCCTAATTTCAAAATTAGGGTTTAGTCATTTTCAAATTTGTTGCACTATCTTGTGAGATTAGGTACACTTCATTGCTCATTCGCTTCACACACACTCACATTATAATAGCATAATCTGAATTTTGTATCATCATCTTCTTGGATATTCTTCCTTAGTGAGTGCACCATATCATGTGGTTGATTAGTACTCCCACGTTGTAATTTGGACATCTGTTTTTTAGTGAGTAAGCATCTTGCTTACGTTCACTATCCTTGTCTAAAGATCTCTTTCTTTTTATATCTCACATATCATCTTGATTAATTAAGTTGCGTATGCTGAAAGGTTTTAGAATTGGAACGATCCTGGGGCCCCAGATTCCAACAAATCGTAATGGTCCAAATTCCTCCAAGAGTTTAATTATGAACTTAGATGTAGAAAGGGGAAATTCAATGCACTCGTAGATGCTTTGAGTAGAATTTTTATGATAAATATGTGGAATTCTACACGTGTGTAATGATATGATCAAACCATTGAAGGGTAAATGTAAAGAAAGTCCAAGCTACAACCAAGCTTTATAGGATGTTGTCCATAGATCAAGCCAACCCAAGGAATTCTTGACTAAGCAGTATAAGAACTACTCAATCTAGGATAAGTACTTATTGTCAAAAAAAATAGGGTGTATGTACCTAGTAGCTTAAAACTTAAACCATAGTTTTTGTTTCAATGTCATAATGATCCCAGTGTCAAACATCCCAATGTTAATAAAACTTACGAGGTAGTCAAAGCATATTTTTATTAGCCAAGTGTACATAAGGATGTACATGCATATATGCTAAGATATCACAAATATCATACTTATAAAGTCCAAAGATTGAGGATCAGACTCTCCCTTTTTTCTCTTTCTCTCTCTCTCACTCTCTTTCTCTTTCTGTCTCTCTCTATCCACTTTCGAAATTCTTTTTTTGTTACTTTCGTTTCCAAAAAACCTAATTGGTATGTTCATCTTTTTATAGACTAAGAGACACAAAAACATATACAAAACACACAAAAAATCACATGAATACACACAAAAAAAATTTAGATGCTTATATGTAAGCATGCATATGCAACACATATGCATCTAGTCATGTATATACACACAAAAACACGACATTAATGAAACCAAACTGAAGCGAATAGGGGTTGCTTGGGCTCAACTTTTACTTGAACTTGAGTTGACCATAACATTTGCTGGTGCATAAGGCAAGCTTAAGTGCTTCACCATGTGCATTGGACATTTCAAAGTTATTAGTTAAAGCATTATGTTTACACATGCTATGTTTGATTTATTTCCAAGGTTAAACAAGGACATTGCTTTCACCAAAATAGAGAGTATCTCAAAAGAGAATCTTCTAAATGTATTGAAAGTGGAATCCTAGGCTGTTTTTACTTCAAAATTGAAAAGTAGCTACCAAACAGATGGGAGAATATTAGTTACATCAAAGCAAAAGTGAGGGTTGAAAAAGTGTACATATGCATTTTTCACTTGTTCATGGTTAATCAAGTAGAGATTACACTCATTTGGAGTGACTATTGTGCTTAACTCAAAGCTCTTAGAGTCCTTCAACAGATCCATCTACCATACTGTACTTACCGATACATTTACATCATGTTTGATCATCTAGATTGGTCACTATTCAGTATTGTGTGAGTATATTGCTCTTAGTCTCACAACGTCTTCTGCTTCATTATAGTGTGTATATGGTATCACTATCTTGTTTATAGATTAGAACATGAAGGTAAGACTTTTTTGAGTGCACCTATAAAGTTCTATGGTCACTCGAGTTGTGTGCACTAAGATATGAAAAACTTTGTATGATTATGCATGTGCATCTTCATCCTCCTGAAAAGTCAAGATCACCCCCTTGACCCTTATAGATATTTGTATCCATATAGCCCTTTTAAATTCATGATATAACTTGTAACATTTAACTAGTCACTTCATTTCAATGTGTGAAAAATTTATTGGGCTGATTCCTACTAGGTTGTGAGGTCTCAGTAAATCTCTTAGTACATTCCTCACAAATAGAAGGTTTTCTCTACAAGAGCACTACTAAACAATTCTCTATTTTGACATAGATGTTTTAGGTTCATGTTCAAAAGTACCATAGAGGTGCTTTTGCATATATCAGAAGCATATGGAGTCTACTAAAGATTCTAAGTCAAATTTTGGCTAGTATGGAGAAGATTTTTGTCAAGGCCCTCTCATTCTCCATATTGTCCATCGCTCCTCACAACGGTGAGAGATGTAAGCATCAGGGTTTGAGTGTTTGATCTTGAAAGAGACCTTGAATTTCATGAAGCTTTGACATATTTAGACATAGGAACCCTCTCTAAAGATATAGTCACACATGAAAAACCTCTCTTAAGACATGCTCACACATGAGAACCCTCTCTTAGGACATTACTTGAGAATCGGTACCATGTAACGATAACTACTAATGAAGAATTTAAAGTTATTGGAGCAGAGGTCGATCATCATTACTACACAAAAGTATGAATATCTTCTTATGATACAAATGTCCCCTTCCTATGAGAATGAGGATGATGTGAGAATCACTAGAGTTTTCTAGTTCTTTTAATGATAAATCTATTTACACTTGTCATTTTGACAATTGTCTAGAAACTTCAGAGAATATGTCCACATCCATAAAAACAAATGCTTGGTAGTGGTCTCTCCAAGTCATGTCTATTCTTAGGTTCATCAAGCTCATTTGAAAGATCGTTGTGTCTATTATATGCACATAGAATAGTTTTGAAAATTTTCAAATGAATAAAGAGCAATAATTTCTATAAGCATACATGGTTTTCTCCAAGTAAGTTTGTAAGAAGATGAGCTAAATCCTGGCGGGTTCCACCTACTTTTAGTTATACTTTGTTCAATGAGCTCCAACATTGGTATTAAAGCAAGTAATTGAATATTAGAGAATATTATAATACCTTGATGAAGAATTTAGAGTTGTTAGAGGAGAGGTTTGCTAACAACAATACATGAAGGTATGATTCTTTTATTATGATTCAAATGCATCCTTCCTATGAGAAGGAGGATTACGTTAAAATGGCTACAATTTGCTAGTTATTTGAATATAAATCTATTTTCACATGTGTTTTTGGTTGTAAACTAAAATAATCATAGATGAGTAGGTTTATGCAATTCCTAGGTGTCAAGCATTAGGAGGAAATTAAGCGCATCTTTTGCTACTTGAGTGGTACCTGAATGCTTGGATTGTCTTATCCCAAGGGGGGATCACTACCGCCAGATTTACATGCTTTTTCTGACTCTGAGTAGGCTCGTTGCAATGACACTCGTGTGTCCACTAGTGGCTTTTGCTTCATGCTTGGAGATTCATGTATGTCTTCGTTGAGCAAGAAGCAACCTACTGTGGCCACTTCTAGTTGTGAGGCTGAGTATAGGGCATCTTTCATAGTGACTGTTGAGTGCGCGTGGCTTAGACACCTTATGGCTGATTTGGATGTTGGTGAGTCTTCTACCACCACCATCTTCACTTATAGTCAGAGCACATTGGCACTTGCGAGGAACCCTCTGTTCCATGCTCCCACTAAGCACATTGAGGTGCACTATCATTATGTCAGGGAGAGGTTCTCGATAGGAAAGATTAGTTTGGCATACATGCCCACACAAGAGAGCATTGCAGACCTTTTCACAAAGGCTCTTCCTAGAGAGAAGTTTGAAGCTTTTTGGGCTTACATCCTTTTATGGATTGATTCCACTTAGCTTGACACTTCCTTATACATGAGTGCCAGCTTCTTATTCACTGCATCACTCCTAGGGGGGATTTGTTGATATATTTAGGTAGTAATGTGTGTGAACACACTAGGACCGCTTAGGCACTTTTTTTCCTCTTTAGGAGGTCTTTTCTATTGGAGTTAGATGTATGTAGAAGAACGTGAACAACACAAGGAAGAAGAAGAAGCTTGGAGCACAACACACAATACTAGATGTATTACCACTAGAATGTACAAAGGTAAGTAGCCCATTAGGGCAATAGGCATATATACAAGGGAAAAAAACCTCCTAAAGAGGGAAAAAAGTGCCCCCGTAGTCCTAGAGTGTTCACACACATCACTACCTAAATATATGAACAAATTCCCCCCTAAGATTGATGTGGTAAACAAGTAGCTTGCACTAATGTATAAGGAAGTGCCAAGCTTCAAACTTCTCCCTAGGCAGAGCCATCGTGAAAAGGTCTGCAATGTTCTCCTACGTGGGCACATATGCCAAGCTGATCTCCCCAACAGAGAACCTCTCCCTGACATAATGATAATGCACCTCAATGTGCTTAGTGCGAGCATGGAATAGAGGGTTCCTGTCAACTACCAATGCTCTCTGATTGTCAGTGAAGATGGTGGTGGCAGAACACTGATCGACACCCAAATCAACCATAAGGCATTTGAGCCCCACACACTTAACAATCACTATGAAAGCTGCCCTATACTCAGCCTCACAAATGGAAGTGGCCACAATAGGATGCTTCTTGCTCAACCAAGTTATACATGAGCTACCAAGCATGAAGCAAAAGCCACAAGTGGGCACACGAGTGTCATAACAACCAACCTAGTCTGTGTTAGAAAAAGCATGCAAATCTGGTGGTAGTGATCCCCCCTTGGGATAAAACAACCCAAGTAGCTGAGTACCACTCAAGTAGTGAAAGATGCGCTTAAGCACCTACCAATGATTGACACCTGGGCAATGCATAAACCTGCTCATTTGTGAGACAACAAACTGAATATCTGGTTGAGTAATGCATAAGTAAATCATGCATCCAACTGCTTGCTAATAGAGACATCATCAAATGCATCTCTAGCATCATGGAGACTCAATCGTAAACTTGTCTCTATAGGAGGTAGGCCTACAGTCTTCAAGGCCAAAACGCTACAATAATGTGTCAATATATTTCGTTTGACACAAAGCCATTCCACGATCAACTTGCATAAATTGAATGCCCAAATACTGATGCAAATGCCCCAAATTAGACATCTCAAATGAGGCATGAAAATCAGCTTTAAAATCAGCAATATGCTTCTCAATAGGAGCAGTGAGCAACATGTCATCAACATAGACAACAATGATCAGACGTACATCATGAGCACGCTTAACATAAAAGTTACTTTCAGTTGGGCTATTCACAAAACCATGTGTAATCAGATAGGCATGTATCTTCTCATATCAAGCACATGGTGCTTGCTTTAAACCATATAATGCCTTTGTTAACCTACACACCTAGTTTTCATGCCCTTTCTACACAAAGCCAGGAGACTAAAAAAAATACACTTCTTCATGCAAATCACCATTTAGAAATGCAATTTTGATGTCCAACTGATATACATTCCAACCATGATGGGTTGCAAGTGCACAAATGCTCCGAACAGTAGTCATATGGCACGTAGGTGCAAAGGTCTCATCAAAATCAATGCCTCTTTCCTGTGCATAACCCTTTGCAACAAGCCTAGTCTTATACCTATCAACTGTTCCATTAGGCTTACGCTTTAGCTTGTAAACTCACTTAGTGCCAATGGCCTTCTTACCAGGAGGCAAGTCACATAAAAGCCAAGTACCGTTCTTCATTATAGCATCATATTCAGATTGCATAGTAGCCATCCATATTTATGAATTTTGTGCTTCGTCAAATGAAACAGGCTGATTCTAATCACAGAGGCTAGATGCAGCCATATCATAGCAATTTGATGCAAAAGAAGCACTATGAGAGCCTGATCGAGTATGATATGATAGAGTTGCATCTAATTTGCTATCACACAAAGTCTGCACCATCCATTTTGGCATAGTTTTTGCCTCCTCAATATCACCTCTCTCATCAACAAGTGCATCTTGTAAATGTGCATCGAAAATGGGATGATCTACATCATCACATGAAACCTCCAAATGCTGAGAAGTTGCCTCATTAGCACCAACACTAGACTTTCCACCTGTAAAAAGAGGCAACAAAGTATCATACAAGTCTTTGGAGCTAACAGATGTCTCCTTAGTACATGAAAGCAATAGCTGAATAGCATCTTCTTGAAAAACAACATCGCAGCTAACCAGAATGCATTTAGTCTGTGGATGATACAGATGATAGCCTTTACTTTCAAAATTATACCCAACAAAAATACATTTTATTGCTTTATCATCCAATTTTCTATGGTGTTCTTCAGGCACTAAGGCATATGCCAAACAACCAAAAACATGGAGATGAGCAATAGATGGCTTGCAATCATGCCAAGCCTTATATGAAGTGATAGAGTATAGGGCTTGAGTGGGACACCTGCTAAGTACATATGCGACACACATGACAACCTCAAGCCAAAAACTATTTGGTAAAGCTTGACTCTTGACCATACACCTCGCCATCTCCATGAGTGATCCATTCTTTTGTTTAGCAACTCCATTCTATTGAGGTGTATACGACACTGTATACTAGTGTTTCATCCCACGTTTAGCCAGAAA
Organism: Ceratopteris richardii; assembly: GCA_020310875.1. NCBI lineage: Eukaryota > Viridiplantae > Streptophyta > Polypodiopsida > Polypodiales > Pteridaceae > Ceratopteris > Ceratopteris richardii. Next base: position 127,300,083 of record CM035438.1, read on the forward strand.
TGCATTAAAATCAGAAGACATATATTCCCCCCCCTTGATCTGAATGGAGGGTGCCCATTTTACATCTTGATAGATTTTCAGCCAAAACCAAAAACTGTTTGAAGCACATGAACTCTTCGGACTTTGCCTTCAATGGATACACCTATGCATGCCTAGAAAAATCATCGATGAAATTCACAAAGTAAAGATAATTTCCAAAAGAAGGTGTCTGCATAGGACCATAGGGATCACTATGTACAAGCTGCAATTTCTGAGTAGCTTGAACTGAACCAAGCTGCATTTTTCCCAAAATATAGCCTTCACAAACATGTTTTCCGGGTGCCTCAAGTTTAGGCAAAGAGGACACCATTTGAGATTTCTGCTGGCATAACAAACTAGCAAAATTGAGATGACCAAAGCGTGCATGCAAAAGCTTTGCATCTGACATAGCCATCATGTACTGCACATGCGGAATCATTTACATATCTTTCATAGTCTATGAGCTTATATAGCCCATGACATAAAATGCCAGAAGCAATAATCACATCACCATTTGACAGTTCATGAACTACACATTTGTCATTAACAAATTTCACAACCAAGCCAATCTTGGCTAATGCAAAAACTGATAACAGATTTTTCTTGATCCCTAGCACAAACAAAGCAGCTGACAAAGTGAAAGAACTACCATCAGTAGTAGTTAAAATGATCTTACCAACTCCCATAACAGGATAAGAGGAGTTGTTGGCGAATGTAACAATGTTCCTTGTAGGGGCAGGCTCAAGCGAAGAGAAGAAACTACGCTGCGATGTAATATGTTTGGTCACCCCATTGTCAAAGAACCAAACATCTAAGTCTACTGCAAACATGCACTACTCATGAGAAGATGGGTCAAAACTGCAAATAGTAGTAAATGCCCATTCTTCCTGCACAAGATTAGCAGACTCAATTTTTGTTGTAGAGGCCTCTGCAACAACCATTCTAGCCTCTTTCTTCTTTGCCTCTTTAGCAACCAGTTTTGGACAGTTCTTTATAATATGATCATTTCCTATAAGTACTTGCAAAAAAAATTTTGCTTTTTTGATTCCTTTTCATCTTTGTCTTCCCTCTTCGATTGTGCAAAATTAGTAGGTTTCTGCTTACTAGTTGAAGAGCTCCATTTTCCTTTGCCCTTCTGACTAGCCATGAAAACTTGATCTGCAACACACATAATGGACCTGTTCTGCCTGGACTGATCTTCTTGCAACAAAACAATGATTAACTCCTCAAATGACAAGGCATTTGGATTTCCTTTCCTCATCAATCGAAGAGTAGCAGCAAAACTCTGATATGAATCAAGAAGACCATTCAAAACAGTCTGCACAAGTAAACTATTTGGTATAACCTCATCAGTATAATTCAACTGTTCCTTCAATTCTTTGATCTTTGCTAGAAGATGGTCCATAGAATCACCTTCATTCATGTGCTCACTCTCTAACTATTTTCGGAGGTAAGCAACACAAGCCTCATTCCTAGCTTGGTACAATCTGGTAAGTATATCCCAAGCATCCTTAACTATTCTGCAAGAGCGAATGTGAGGAATAATGGCACGTTTGATAGACAAAGCTATGAATGCATGTGCCTAGGCATCTCTCCCATCCCAACAAATTTTCTCTATAGTAGGGGCAATAGAAACCATATCACAAACATGAATATGCAGAATATCATCATCTTTGACACCTTCTGCATCAGCTTCAGTACCTGTAGTTGTAACAGTTGCACATGTGATAGGACGTTTTTCAACACCCTACACAATGTTCCATAGTCCTTTTGCAACCAATACATGTCGCATCATGTAAGCCCACAACACGTAGTTCGTACCATCCAACTTATCCTCAACAACCAACATACGAAATACATCACTGCTTTCAGCCATGGCCAGTGACTAAAATACCTTGATGTAGGAAATTGATTGTATCTCAAAAAGTTGAACAGAACTCCCCAAGCAAATTTTCCTAGACTTGTAGCAGTCTTCGAGATGCTTATACTGGTGAACAAAAACTGGTATATACCTTTGGCACAAAAAGACAAAATTGCCTACACAAGCGCTATGATAGTGCGTTTGGAGGCTAAAACAAGCTCAGATTATGATTTTGGCAACACAGAACAAAACTGTTTTGATCTTAGAAACATGCTAAGTACGCTCACCAAAATTTGTGTGATTCTGAGACTGCAACTCGAGAGGTGTCAATGACGCTTCATCTGCTATGATACCAATTGTTGGAGTTAGACATCTTCAAAAGCACGCGAACAACACAAGGAAGAAGAAGCAGCTTGGAGCACAACACACAATACTGAATGTATTACCACTAGAATGTACGAAGATAAGTATCCCATTAGGGCAATAGTGTATATACAAGCCAGTGGAAAAAACCTCCTAAAGAGGGAAAAAGTGCCCCGACAATCCTAGAGTGTTCACACACATCACTACCTAAATATATCAACATTTTCCCCTAGCTTGTATATATGCCTATAACCCTAATGGGTCACTTATCTTTTTACATTCTCTTGGTAATACATTCAGTATTGTGTGTTGTGCTCCAAACTTTTTCTTCTTCCTTGTGTTGTTTACGTGCTCTCGCAGACATCAGACTCCAACATTTATATCCTCTTGCACCCAAAATAGTCAACTCCGATAGTGAGAGATCAATCTTTGGTTCTAGACTCCCAAAAAAAGTGCCAAATTCACTCCTCTAGAAGGTGACCCTTAAGGGGAAATAGCCATTGGAAATGCCTTGGAAGAGCCCCATGAAGGGTAAGATTTGTGGACAGGATCTCTCGTGTTTGAAGAAAAAAGACAAACCGAAAAGGCAAGGCCCCTCTTCACAAAGAGGGTAACCATCAATAATGATCATCATATCACTTACTACCAGAGGATTGATTGACCCCTCAACAACAGCTATTATTGGACATTGGCTTTGTGATAATAGCCTTAACCTGGATTTTATATGTATCCAAGAAATTAAAATTGATGGAGAGGACCTTCAGAAATGTCTCCAATGCATCTCTTTGATCCATGTCTGGATTACCACTTCTCACCCTAGGGGGGTATAACTATTGGAATAAGTAAATTTTGGTTGAGTAGAATTGTCAATTCCTATGAGGATCTAAAACATCATTGGTTAGCTGCCTCCTTTGGAGGCCCCTTTTAGTTCATTGTGGTCTTCATGTATGCCCCATATAGGTGGTCAGAGCAGATCGATACTTGGGGCACTCTAGATTCACTTCCCCACAATGTGATGCTTTGTAGGGACTTCAACATGGTGGAAGATCCTTCGGATCAATGGGACAATACAAGGCACACCATCGATGGCGGGGAGAAAGACATTTGGGACAAAATCAAGCTCCACCAGGGCCTTGTGGAGTTTAAAGATATGAATGGCTTCTCTTGGTTGAACCTCCGATCTGGGGATGACCTTAGGAAAGGAGGACTCTATAGAAGCTATATTTCATAGAACATTATCTGCCAACGGGGCTAGCCTAAAATTTCGTAACACATTGAATTCATCATATCGGACCACTACCCAATTATTCTCACTTTGAAGCCAATTCTTGAATTCAAAAAAGCACCTTGGTTTCATGCTTGCCTGAGGTCCTTGTCCCTCCTCTCTATCCATCAGGAAATTACCTTGGTATGGAAATCGATTTTTTCTAATTGCACCTCACCAGCCAAATGTTGGAGGGCTACGTTCGAGAAGACTCGCCAAATTCTATTCAGGACCCATAAGATGCTTCACAAGGTTCGATAGAGGTAGAGAGAGAAGCTATATCGGAGGCTTTGGCACCTTGAGGAGGAAATGAACAAAGGGAACCACCAATGCTAGATGGGTCTACAAAAAATTAGAGGCATGCTGAGATATGATGAAGAAATTTAAAGAAAAAACCTACAAGTATACTTTAAAGATTAGTGGGATGGAAATGCTGAAAAACCAACTAAAGAGATGTTTGGCATCCTCAAGCGGAAGCAAACTAGAGATTTATTTCCTTTTTGATTGGTGGCGATGGAATCGAATGCAAAATATAAGAAGAAAATAGTGCTATTATTTTTGACCTATTTACACATCTCGTGGGAGTGTGGACACCCCTTTCTTGCCGTAGGAGGGATTGCATGGCAACCATCTCAAGAGTCTCTCCCTCAAGAATACCACACAACTTGAAATCTCTCTTGGATGCACCCATCTTGGATAATGAGATCCTCCAAGTCATTGATATGCTCCCCAAGGGGAAAGGCTTGGGACCTGATGGCCTCACAAATGAACTTTTTAAGTTTCTTAGAGAGGTGGTGGCCACCCCATTGTGCCTAGTTTGGCATGAGGCTTCAACTTTCGGTGCCCTTCTCGAATGCGTAAACAAGGGTGTCACCAATCTTATTCATAAAAAAGGTTACAAGAATAGAATAGAAAACTAGGTACCCAATCACGATACTTGAAACAGGGTACAAGATTCTTGCAAAAGTAATTGCCAAGAGAATATTGCATCATTTGAAGTGGTGTCTTAGTGAGGACCAAAAAGGATTCATCAAGTGTAGATCAATACTTGAATCTATTATTGATATTTGGGAAGGTCTCAAATTTGCTAAAGAATCCGAGAAAGACATTGTTTTCCTTAAAGATTGACTTCCACAAAGCCTATGATAGGTTGGAATGGGACTTTGTGATCAAATAAATATCAACTACTAGCTATCGAAGGCTATCAGACCAAAACGTGTATTTGGCAAGGATGCCCATTTGGCCACAATGCTCTTTGTTATTTCCACGAAAGGGCTAAGTCATCTCATGGAACATCATATGGAATTGGGCCATATTAAAAGTCTCTCTTTACCTCTCAACCATGGTTTTGTCAATATGACTCAAAATGATTAGAAAGTATCAGCAAAAACTTTCTTTGGACTAGGGATCACAACAGAAGATGGTTCCCCAAAATGAAATGGTCTACCTGCAGCAACCAAAAGGACTGTCGAGGTGTGGGCATCATGGATATTGAAGGCATAGTTGACAACTTGGCAGCAAAATGGATCATCGAGGCTTGGTGTAATTATGAGACCTTGTGGGCCAAGCTCATCTTTAGGAATGAGAACATGATTAGGTTGGTCGGCATCCCTAGCTAGAAGGAATTGGACCTCCTTCAATTTTATTTTCCCCAATTTGGATCTCCCCTAAAGGTTCAATTCTTGTGCGCTCCCTCTGGAAGAGTTGGAACAAGCTCATATAATTTGCAAGAGTCATAGAATATTGGAAATGGGTGGCCGATATTAGAAAAAATGACTCCATATGGTTTTTGATCTCTGACATCTGGGGTGCGGCCACATGGAACGTCCAAAATGCTAAGATGCTCTAGAACAATGGTTTCAAACATTGGAGGTAGCTTTGGAAACAAGAAACTAGTTAGTGGATCAGATTTTGAGGACATAGACACAGAAATGAGAGTGAGCTTCGAAGATTGGACTCTCCTCCAGAGCACATGCATTACTTGGAAATGTTCAAAAATCCAACTCCTCTTTGGGCGAGACCCACCATGCCATGAGGGTCTTATGTGACACAATGGCAATAGATTGTCCAAAAATTCCTAGAATCAAGGTGAATATGGACTATCATATCACGTTGAACAAGAAGTGGTGTCTGAATTGGACAAGGCTGTGTTGGGATTTGAAGTTCATGTCTATCTAGCATCCTCTCATCGAGATCAGAAAATTAGTTCTCATGTGGAAAATTCTCCACCATGATATCTGGAGCAACCTAAAGGCTAACAAAATTTGTGGGGCTTCATCGTGGTGCAAGCCTTGCCGCCAGAACATCGAGAATCTGGGCCACATCTTCTTTGCTTGCCCAATGTCTCTCCTACTCTCGCTGACCCTTGGGAATATTTTGAGACTACAGGCACAAATCACCTGGAAGCAAGTGTTTCTTGGTGAAGCAATCGTCTGCTCAACAACACTGTGGAACACTATAAGAGGGGAAATCCTCTGGAAGATTTGGAGGGAGCAGTGTGCGAACAATTTTTGACACCCTCCCAAAGAGTGATTGATCGTTCGGTTGCTATTCCTCCTTGGCAAAAGAATCTCCAAGTGTAAGAGGTCCCTACCTCTTAGGCATCAGAAAGTGTTTCTCATTGAAAACAACAAGATCAAGCCCAAGTGAGCCCTACATGAGGGGGACGGGAGAGTTGTTAACCTCCTTTGTAATGCTCTCTACACCCACCACTTCTACCCCTGCTTTGTGGGATTTGGAAGGTCCCAAGGGCACTAGTCCCATTCACTTGTATCTTGTTCCCTCTTTTGGAAAGTAGGCCAAGGCCAAACTTCCTTTTATTTAAAAACAAAAACAATCTCGAATGTTGTAATGTAGATATGTGGACATCATGCACACTCATTTGCATGACTCCATAGGTACCTTAGGATATTCATAAAGCTAGGGACCTTGGCTATGCTTAGCCCTTGTCCCACCCACACATGTAAGGTCTCTATAAAACAATGTCTTACAATATGATTATCTTGTTATGATGAATGTAGAAGGTAAGATGAATTGCAATAGTGATGTATGGTATGTAGATAGTGGTTGCTCTAACCATGTCCATTGATGCTTCATTGTTTTCAACTATGCATAATCCTTCATGTAAAGGTCAAACTGAAACAGGATCGTATACAAGAGATAAGATTATGTAAGTTAGAGCTGTTTTCATGTAGGATGAATGCAAGAAGGATTGCTTAAAGACTATACCATATGTGCCAAAAATCACTAAGAATTTGATGTTGGTTGGTCAAGTAGTAGAAAAAGGTTTGGAAGTGACATTTATTCATGTAGGTTACTTCATTAAAGATCCAAAGTAGAAGAGATTAATTGCTTAAGGTTAAAAACAATGTAGATTGTTTACATTCAAGGGGAATCCCAAATGATACAAACTATTTCTCAGATGGTATGTATTTGATAGTGTTAGGCTACCAGAATGTAATTGTAATTACTAGAAAATATAATTGGAAAAGGTGCACATTGAAAGGATGTAGCATAACAATTGTAACTCTTTGATAATGAAAGGTGTGCGAAAGTAGATGCGCACGAGAAGGAAGATGCCTGACTGTGGGTCTGGGTGGTGCGGCTGTGGATTGTTTTCAACACCAGTTTTTACTTATCCTAGTGTATTGATCGTTTACTATTTTGAGTATTAAGTTATTTCAGTGATCTTGTCTGCGTAATACTTTGTTGGTGAAGATATAAGTTAAATTATGGTTGCGCATCAATCGTCAGTGAAGAAATCTATGTTATTTTGTGCAATTGAATGACATACTTTATCACTGTGAAGTAATTTGCTTAATGTTGAAAAGTTTGGTGATGAAATTACTATTTACAAGTTTGCTAGTGGATAGTCAGAGTAAAGTGATGAAAATGAGCATAGGGCCTCTGTAATACAGACCCTGACCATCCCAAGAACCCAGTAGTGGATTTTATTCTCATAACCCATTAACACTGGCATCGACTATGGGGCATGGAATAGCCAGTCTGAGGGTAGATTAAGTTTGGATGAAAGAAAGAATTCTATGATATATGCCTATAATGCATTCTGATGAATCTTATCCAAAGTACTGAAGTGATCAGCATCCGTGGAAAGTTACGAGTACGTTGGGAACACCTTAGGGTGGCAGTGGTGAAGGACAATCATCTAAAGGAAAGCATGATACTCGAACTAGTGGAGTGGCACCACATTATTTTCTTGTTCAAGGATTACAAAAGGACCCTTAAAAGCAATAGCAATGGTTTCGTAGTGATCCCAGAATTTCAACCAGTTCCATATGTTGAAAGTGCAGTTAGTGGAGTAGGGGCTAATTCCGATGATAACTTGGTGAATTTAGGTGATAACCCAATTTTCTGTTTTGGTTCTGATGGTTCTAGTAAATTTGTGGGTGAAAGTTTTGGTGAAAATTTTATCTCAAACATGAAGTACGATAAATGGCAATTGAACTTAGACCTGTGTGATCAACTCAGTGATACCATACGATCAGAGATTTTGCAAGGTGACTATATGACAAAGCACCAATTGGAATCAACTTATTCAAGTAATTCGAAAGTGATAATTGCTGTTGATTTAGACAACATGAGTAGTACGGAGCAATAGCATCATCAACAACAACAACAACAACAACAGGTTATAACCCCACGATCGATACCTGCCAGAGTCACATATACTACATTTCATGGATTTCGAGGTGATGATCCTGATGCTCATGTCCGTACTTTTGAAATTAATTATGCTGTACTAAACTATCGAGCAGATCCGACATATAAGGCCATAGTGTTTCAATCTAATCTTGTTAACGAAGCTACTTGTTGGTTAACCGAATATGATATGAATTATTTCTGTCAATACGACGATATTAAGAATGCCTTTTTGCAATGTCCTCGATTAAAGAAAAAAGGCAACTGAAATCTTTGATTATTTACAAAACAATAGACAGAAACCACATCAGAGTGTGCAAGAGTATGCAACATTATTCTGTACTCCCCTATGGCACCTGCCCCCAGTGCATGCTAATCTACTGGATGATGTGATTACCCAATGGTTTATTAATGGACTAAACCCCCAACTCAAACAAGTTATGATTATTCGATGTGTGGGTGGTATGACCTTGGATGCAGTCATTGCTATCACATTGTAATTGGAATCTAAGGTTCGTGGTTTTATTGAAGCTCTTGATTGGTTAAAAGCCTCCGAGAGTACGAACGATGATGCATTGAAACAAGTATATTGCACCAAGTTTAAGAACCCGGGGCATACTACTTCAACTTGTGCACTAAATCAAATGTTCTGTGCTATTTGTAATACGACGAGTCATTCTACTGAAACTTGTCCATATAATGCCAAAGTACAGACTAGACCGACCCTAAATGCCATAATAGAGGAGCAGGGACAACCATCTACCCACTACATACCACCACATTTGAGAAATACATCTTATCAAACTAAAAAAAAATTACAGAGGACCATGACCAAACAATTTTGGATAGCCTCATTGCAATTCAGGACTAGCCGGTGAAAGTGCATCTATCCCACCACCAAGATGCCATTTTTGTGGAGAAATTGGACATATCTGCAGATATTGTAAAGAAGCATCTGAATATGATAAGCAAAGAAAGCAATGATAGCATCCAATGACAAATATGGTATCCGTCTCAGTCGTAGATACACAAGTGGTAGCAGTTCAAACACAGTCCGGTAAGAAGTTGCACCCAGATGTGGAGATTTTTGAACCAAGAATTCGAGAACAACAAAGGATGTTTACTAAAGCTAGCAGGTGGGCAATTCAAGAACCAACTATTTTTCCCGATCCGATACCGATGGTCCAACAGACAATATAGAATGCCCCACCAAAAGAGAGGGATCTGATCCAATTACCGTTAGAGGACACACCACACTTGATATCGGGTAGACGGGTATTTGATTCTATGTGGAATATTGTTGACCTAAGTACCAACTTAGTGACTTGCGGAGAAAGAGACTATACCTCAATCCCCTCACAAGTGCATATAGTGCGGATACACGCTTTTAATTATCAATCCAAAGAGTATACAAACCTAGCCGAGTGTATGAGGACGTGCAATCATGTAATGATCAATGCAAGTGAACTACTCAAGAGTGTAAATGAAGCAAAGACTTATCCAAACAAGCTCCAACTGTCTGTTATGGCGAAACGATACTTGGTGCAGCAGCCGTCAGTATTTTGGACTTTTCTCCCAGCTCCGAGCTCCAAATATAGCGAATAGCATATGCGTTTCGAAGCTCTCAAAAAGACGCATCCAATGATAGTGGTTTCACTCAATTATGATGCTCCTACTTCAAGTTATGGGCAAAATACTGAGTCGCGGGAATACTTTCCTACACTTCAGCACTTCCTACACCTCGCACACGCCTTACCTACAGCAAATAAACACTCTCATGGATAGACAACACTCACAAGCATTCTTTCCAAGCAATACACATGCATACAAGCTCACGAAGAAGAAGATAAGGAGTGAAGAAGACACAAATTCGAATTTCTGTGCTCTCTGTTCTCACAATGGCCAAAAGTCTTCTACAAAGAGTCACATTTGACTTATATACTTGTGCCCTAGAAATGGTCCTTTCACACAAGAGACCGGCACTTTATTCACTAAAAGACTAATTTCCTACTATTTTACATGGGTAAGCTTCTAATCTTCTGTGGGGATGCATCTAGAGGACTCCTCTAGTGCATTTACAACGGGAAATATATTACAAGGATGATTATGGTACAAAAATATGATGTCCAAATCGGAAAAATTTTGGGGCCCGTCTTTTTCTTTGCTTTGTGCTCTTTTTAGCTCTGCAACACTCTCCCCCTCTTCGTCTCTGTCGTCCCTTGACAGGCTTTGCTTCTTGTCTTCAGTTTGTTCTCTGCACGCAACCTTTGCTCATTGTTACCTGTTTATAAAACAGGTGTTCAGTTTTGATGGCCTCTTCTTAATTCTTGTTTTACATTCTCTGGGCCTGATGCATTCGACTTGCTTGCCCGCAACCCTTGTAGTTAGACTGACTACCTGATATTGTGCAGTCTAATTCACCTATAGGCTCATTACTTCTGGGTTGCCATCGTAATTCTGGTTGCCACGCACGCCATCAGTGGAAGGTTGAAGATGTGGTGCTTCAGTCTTCGATCTGGACGTTCCAACAGATCAAGAGGTTGAAGCACCCATGTGGGTTGCGTCCTTTCCTTGGTGTGTGTGCCCCTGCAGGGCTTTGTGCAGAGATGGGTGTTGCGCCCCTGCGGGGCTTCCTGCAGAGATATGTCTTCAAATATTTCTTTTTAGTGAAGCTGCTTCCTTCGTTGTCTTCTTCTTTTCTTCTTCTTACTTGACTCTCCCTCAACACTGCCCCCCTCCTGGACTCTGTCGTCCCCGACAGGCTTTGATAAGCGACGGGCATATGTTTGATAAACTCTTTGCTCTGTATAATTTAGCTGATTTGCTTCACGTATCATGAGTTGTTTCCATTGTTCTGCCTTCACACCGTCATTGGGTGGCTGTCTGTGATCTGCGAAGAAGCTGAGTTCATATGCCACTAATCTGGCATTTAAATTGGATGACATCTTCAAAAAAATCTCTGAATCTATCTCAAAAAATCCTGTAAAGAAAGCTTCTTCGAAGGTTTGCATATATACACTTGGCAAGAACATAATTCTAGAATAATATGCCATAATTGTTGGTCTGCTAGGCATAACTGATAGATCAAAAATTAGGATCTCCGTGCCCTGATTAATGCCAATGAAGTTCAAAAATGTGTAGGCCGCATGCTTGAATACCTTCAAGACTGTGAGGATCATGCTAAGTATTTTGTTGGTCATTTTTACACCTAAATCAGGTACTGTCGCATAATTCTGTAGCCAAAATTCTATGGTTTTGACCATATAGTCTTCGGTTGGTAAGTAATTATGTGGCGGGCTCGGAAGCATGGGATAATTGAGCCACTGCTTATTGATAGTGCCGCTTCGTTGTAAATCCAAAAATTCCCTGGTATCCCTTCTGCGTGGTAGTGGACAAAATGAAGGGTTTACCTGGAATGCATATGGCGCTGCCTGCCAATGCACTCGTAGTGTGGGATGTTTCTCCAAAAATTTCCTTCGCCACACTGGTTGCGCACCTTCAAACTCTGCTTGAGTGTATGCGAATGTGTCATGTTTGAAATTTAGCTGCTCATCTGGACTCTTCCTTGTAATCTTTATTATATAGCGTCTGGTCTTTTCTTTCAAGAGTCCGTATGGAATATTGAAGGGCTTCATGATTCTTTCCAGGTTTTTACCTTTTATCTTTGCCTCTTTCATGACTTTGACCACTTCATTTTCAAAATTTTCTGTCAATCGGGACACCACTAGTGCCCGTTCCTTTTGACTTATTTCTGCAGTATATGGCATAGGATGATCATCATGTATATCCACCACCTGCTCACATATTGGAGAATTATAGATCGGGTGAGATAGAGGGCTTACCTCTACCTCGTTAGTAGGATTTTTCTTTATTGGCTCTACTGGTGTCCCGATCGGTGCTTTTTCTTTCATCTGAGTCGTCAATTGTTCTATGCATTCATCTTTTTCTTTTACCTTTTGCATGGCTTCTCTGAGTGTTTCTTTAGTGGCCAGCAATTCTTTACCTATGTCAGCTACGTGATCCATGTTTTCACTGTAGCTTTGGACCAATTTGGCGTTCACCTTTTGTAGTTGACGCTTCAGTTCACTGGTTTCATCGGCATGTCTGCTCTTCCATTCCTCCATCTGGGCTTGTTCTTGCTTTAGCAGCTCTTCATATTTTAAGATCTGATCCCGTAATTCTTGGTCTGTGGTTTCTGTGGATTCTTGAGACACGATTGGTTGATCATATAATAAAGACTTCATCAATTCTTTATTTCTGTTGCGTAGGCTGTCGTTCTCTTCCATATACAACTTGAGTTGTTGCTCTAAAAGCATGCTTCTCATTTTCATTTTCTCCTTCTCAGCCTCGCTTGCATCGTGTAATCTTTGCAACTCTGTTAGTTGTGTATGCAGCTGTTGATTCTGAGCGATGGATGCTTCATGTTGTGTCTTGATTGCCAGCACCTCAGTACTTTTGATTGCTAATTCTTTTTGTGCGGTAATCAATTGTGCCGATAGCTGCTCACTCATGAGTTGAAACTGATTCTTTTCTCTTCGTGCTTGATCATATTCGGCATCTATATCCATCATCTGTTGTTGAGTGTCCATGGCCGTTTTAATCATCTGTTTGACTAACGGTTTTAGTTGAGTGACATCCACATTAAGCCATGTTTTTGGTATGCTTGGTTCTTCTCCGGTATTGATGTCTTTTCCCTGTGCAATATGTAATGTAGTGTCATGGGGCTGCCTAATCTGAAGTTGGATCCTTGGCTCAGCCCCCATGTCTTCTTTGTGTCCTTGAGGTGTGTCATCAGGCACCTCGATCACAGTCTGTTCTTGCTGTTTGAGCTCCCTCGTTTCCTTACTCACTGGAGTTTGTTCTTCCTCTTTAATAGGTGGTTTTACCTGTGTAGCACTCGTTGTATCTTCCTTGATGCTTATTTTTGTAGTGTCATTCAATTGAATGATGTGCTCCGGTTCCATAGATTCTTCAACTCTCTTTTCCTTTTCTTCCTGATTTTGTGGCGTTACTTCCATCTGATCAATCTCATTCCATTCATCCTCTTGTGTTTCTGTCCGTATATCAGTATCTAAGGTGTCTTTTTCAGGACTGGATTCCGTGTTGGTACTAGAATCATCAATGCCTAGTTCTTTGTATCTTCCAGTTTGTTTTGGTGTTTTCTCTGGACTCCGTTGTGGCTTCTCTTGACAAGTCTGTCTATAATGATGGCCTTGAACGTTTAAATTTACCTCTCCTTGCATATATTGATGTGTTTCTTCAAGAGCAGCGGACAGATCTCTCTTTGTAATAGGCACTTGTGCCGTCGTGATCTTCGGTAAGAGATGAGTTCTCTTTGATTTTGGTGTAGCTTGGGCTTCCTGTTCCCGTAAACGCTTCGTACCCCTCATGGGTTTCTGTGTGCTGGTTCCAGCTTCCTCAACCATAGCTACTGATTTCTTCTTCTTAGGGACCGTAGCTGATTTTGCATACTTAGCTAGCCTTGCTGAGGTTGGCATCTCTCTCAAACAATTCTTCATTTCTAGAGCTTCATATATCATCAATGTGAGAGCTGAACTACCATTCAAAAATTTCTTTTGTCCCCACTTCTTCTGGGCTTCAAATAATCTTTCTTGGACATACATCATTAAATTGATTTTGTTTCCAATTTGCCTCATAGCATGTGATAATAGTTGGACTACTATCTTCTGTGGAGCCGTATACCTGTGCATGCTGGGAAAACAAAAATGTTGATGTACCAATCGTACAGCATCTTCTATGTCAATTCTGTTTATCTCCAAGAATGATCTCTTCTTGGCATCATGGCATTCGTCTTTGACACTTGTAATACCAGCTTGATTCCATCCAAAAGCTTTATTGATCAACTCATGGGTGAATTGGATTGTCTTCCAAGCTCCGACTTTATCCAAAACTCGTGCTTCGGGAACTGAGATCTTTTTTGCAGCAGGTTGCATGGTATTCATTACCTGTGCACATCTTTGAAAGTCTGGAACATAGATCGGCAATTTGAGAAATGACTCTATGCCCGCTTGTGTCCATACATCCTCAATATGAGGTAGTCCTTGTATGATCGTTTTCAAGTCCTGTGACATGATAGGGAAATAATGATCTGTATCCATTATCTTGATAGTTGTCATGAAGATGAGCTCTGCCACTGGTTGATCATCCCGAAACCAGTGACCTCTCGCTTTTGTTACTGATTCTAATGGAAGAATTTGCACCTCGTCCTCTTGCGTAGATTCTGAATCCGTAGACGCCATCTACACTCAATATAGAGTATGAATTAGTTGCCATATCTTGTCATACATCTTCCTTTGTTTATTTGTGATAGGCTCGATATTGCTCCGAGTGAATGGTGTCGTCCCGTTCCCGTGTGTGTGAGAAAGGTAATACCTGGATTTCTCACATATTTATGTATTTTTATATTTTCATCTGAAAAGGAAAACAGAACAGTTAGTTTATAGCCGAAGCGGTTATAATTTTTTTGAAGTAATTTTCTTAGTATATGTACAAGTGCTCTCCTATTTCCCCATGAGGAAAATGTGCTTGACTATCCTGAAATAGAAGAAGGATGTGCCGAATGCTTGGCCTTGTAATGTGGCCCTATCATGCATACTTTGGGTCTCGAAAGCTCCATATGTGTGCAATTGGAAGTAGTTGGCGTATGCATGTTGTTCATTTTGTGTATCGGTATCCAAATTTGCTTCATTATGCTGGGCTTCGTTGTATGTTGTTCACTTCCACTGCAAGTGGCTCTTTTCTTCTTGTTGTAGGTCTGCTTGATCTGATTCGTAAATCGCGGAATGGTTCGGGTTGTCATTAAAGACTCCTTCTTTCTCCAGTAACTCCTTTTTTGTGGCTGTTTTGCAGGTGGACCATATTGGTTCTTCTTGTGCTGAGGATCATCATTTCTGTTTGGTTTCTTTGTAGAGCATGACTTAGGAATCCAGATTTGCGAACGATCCTGTTGAGCGGCTACTACTTTCTTTGGGATCCATATTGCAGCAATTAGTTGATGACTTCGTGGTTCAGTCTGAGTTGGTTTTTGCTTTGATTGTTTGTTCTGATGTCGGGTGTGCTTTTGTCGTCGAAGATATTCCTTCACTTGATCTCTCCTTATCCAAGCTTGGTGGGAGTATGGAATAGGGTATATGTTAATGGGTACAGATTTTGAATTACTCAGAGGACTAGTCTCTCTAATGCATGGTGCTTCGGTGAGGTTGGGTTCAGCTTGATTGACACTTTCATGACTTGCTAGACTAGAAGATTGTGTGCAAGCAGAATTCAATGTGTCCTCACATATATTACTTGCTGATGGTGTTTCTATGGTGCTAGTGATCACACATTCAGGACTTTGTTCATTAGAAGGAACTGTTTGCTCCATGCTCACAGATTTGATTGGTCGTTCGTCTAGCAGACTGAATACTTCACGATGTCCTATCCTGGCTGAGATGTATCCTAACGCCAATTGAATGGTCACCTCGTATTCGTACATCCAGTCTTGACCTAACACTACTTCTTCAAGTAAATCCTGATCATGACACACTAATAGCTTTTGATCCATAGTGTTGTTGCCAAGATGCAATGGTAAGGTGATCTCACCTATGCATTGAGTAATTGTTCCTCCTATTCCTATCAATTGTGCCATTGAAGGGCGTATTTCTTCTTGAAATTTTTGGGTCAAAGAAAGTTTGATACAGCTTACAGCTGCTCCTGAGTCAATGAGAGCATCCACTAAGTGGTACTCCATTCTACCTGCTCCCAAATTTAAATATGGTTGTGTTCTTTGCGATCCTAGGTTTTGAGCGGCTCTAAAATTAGCCATTGGGATGAGTTCTTCTCCTAGTCGATATCTCTCATCTCGCTCTCTCATCCACTCTTTACGTTTCTTTATACTTTCTAATGCTTCCTGTCTTGCTTCTTCTTGTATCCTTTCCTCTTCTATACGTCTATTCTTGCCTTTGATTAATCGAGACATTGTTTCTTCGGTCAACGGTTCTAGATATTTTTTCACTCGACACCCACTGATGTAGTTTGGTAATACAACTCCATCTAAGGTTGCTAAGTTGATGGCTCCACTTGTAGATATGCGATTAATGATTAATGGGCCATATCCTCTCTTCTGCAACTTCTTAGCATGCTGTTTCAAAGTGTATACCAAAACTAAATCTCCTTCCTTCAAATTTTTGTCCTTGATATGCGCATCAAAGTAGGCTTTCTGTCGTCTTTTAGCAGCATAGATACCTGCTACTGCTTGTAACCTAGTTTCATGAAGCTTCTCTATTTGGTCCAATTGAGCTGATAGTTCATGTCCCGTCCACTCGTAAGTGGTTGCTACTCTCAGAGTGGGAATTAAGAAATCAATTGGCAAAATAGCATTTTGTCCATACACTAAGTTAAAAGGAGTAGTGGCTATGGTGGTTTTATAGGCCACTCGAAATGCCCATAAAGCATGATGTAACTGCTTATCCCAATCTGATCTACCATTGTTAACGATTTTGGTGAGAACTATACACAAGATTTTGTTAGAACTTTCTGCTTGTCCATTAGCTTGTGGGTGATAAGGAGCTGATTTCTTATGAACTATCAAGAATTCATTCATTAAAGCTTCTATAACTTCATTTACAAAGTGCGTACCTCTATCACTCACAATTTCTATAGGTAGTCCAAATCTAGTGAAAATGTTCTCAAAGAGAAACTTGGCCGTGGTTCTTGTGTCATTTTTCTTGGTTGCTTTTGCTTCAACCCATTTGGTTAGATAGTCTGTTGCTACAATTATATATTCGGCATGGGATCCTTTCGCTGGTGGGCTAATAGGTCCTATGAAGTCTATTCCCCATTTTGTGAAAGCTCTAGCACTCATCATGGGTTTAAGTGGCATCTCATCTCTTCTAATTGGATATTTAGTTCGTTGAAAAGTATCACACCGTTGCAGATATGTCATGGCATCTTGGTGTAGAGTTGGCCACCACATTCCAGCAAAGAGGATCATTTTTGCTATTTTATCTCCAGAGAAGTGTCCTCCTGCAGCTCCCGTATGAGCCATCTCTAAAACAGAAAGATATTCGTCTTCGTGAATGCACATTCGTAATTGGTTATCTTTCCCTCGTTTAAAGAGTTGTTTTCCTACAATGGCATACTCCTTACTTTGTTCTTCAAGTGCACGTTTCCTCGCTGAAGTAGCTCTGTCTGGATATTCTTGAGTTTTCAAGAACTTTACCAGAGGCATGCTCCATCTTGGTGCTATTGTAGAATAGCATAAGGTTGAGTTCTCTTCTGGATTTTGTTCTTGACAGATTTGGCAGGTTGATACATAGTTATGTGCATCTCTTTGCATGGTTGGCCAATATATGCCAAATCTCTTGAGAGTTTGCCACATTCCATTTGCATTCAAATGAGTTTTCCATTGGTTTATGTGAGCTTTCTGAAGCCACATTTCTTGTTCCTCTTCTTCCACACATCTCATCAATAATCCGCTTGAATCCTGGTGATACAAACTTCCCGCAATGATGTGAAGGTTTTAAGTCTTCCAAAGGTCTTGGGTTTGGTTTGGTGTGATCCCATCTTTAGGTCCATGTGTAAGTATAGGGATCAACTTTTCTGCCCATTGAGGACATACTTCCAGGTTAAAAAGATACGTATCTGGCAAATCATCGGGTACTCCTATGGGTGGTTCTCCATGGGTCATTCGTGATAAGTGGTCTGCTCTTATGTGGGTATTTCCTTTCTTGACTACTACCTCAAAATCAATTTCCATTAGCAGTAAAAACCATCGTACTAGTCGTCCTGTATTACAAGGCTTGTTGACTAGGTACAGTAGGGCTTGATGATCAATGAAGAATTTGAATTTGTTTGCCAACAGGTAATGTCTGAACTTTTTGACTGCGTATACCATCCCTAGGCCCTCTCTCTCAGTGGTAGTATAATTGCGTTCTGCTTGATTTAATTGTCTACTAGCATAGGCTATAGGGTGGTCTAGTTTTCCCGTATCTGCAGGTTGAGCTAAGATGCAACCAATGGCAAACTTGGAAGCATCCACATGAATGTGAAACGGTTTGTTCCAGTTAGGTACTCGAAGAATTGGTGCTAAACTCAATCGATTTTTTAACTCATTGAAGGCTCTCTCACATTCTTCAGTCCAATTAAATAAAGTCAATAGTGCATAAAGAGGTCTAGCAATTATGGCGTACATATGTATAAATCTTCGATAGTATCCACAATGTCCCATAAATGCTTGAACTTCCTTAGCCGTCTTTGGTCTTGGTAAATCCAGAATTACTTTAATTTTTTCTTCGTCAGTTGAGATTCCGTTTTTAGAGACAATATGCCCTAATATTTTCCCTTGTCTAACCATGAAGACACATTTTTCTGGGTTGAGGCATACTCGGTATTGTCTACATTTGGCAAAGATCCTTTCTAGCTCTGGGATATGTTCTGATCGTATAGCTGAATAAGTACAAAGATCATCCACGTAGACCTCCATACTTTTTCTTAGGAATTCTTTGAATACATGACACATCAATCTTTGGAAGGTAGCTGGAGCATTCGTTAAACCAAAAGGCATGACTCTAAAGGCGTATACTCCCCATTCAGTTGCGAACGCGGTTTTATGTTGGTCCTCAGGAGCAATGGTTACCTGATTATACCCTGAAAAGCCATCCAGAAAGCTATAGACTTCCTTTCCTGCTACCCTTTCCAAGAGATGATCTGTGATTGGTAAGGGATAACTATCCCTTATGGTTGCGGCATTTACTTTCTTCAAATTGATGCACACTCTTAACTTTCCATTTTTCTTCGGTACTACCACCAAAGGTGACACCCATTCCGTGTGCTCAATTTCGTATATGAATCCAGCATCTAGTAACTTGTCTATTTCTTCCTTTATTTTTGCTGAATACACATCATTGTAAGTATATGGTCTTTGTTTAGAAGGTTTGGCTTCGGATGTCATGGGGATTCTATGCGCACATATAGAAGGGTCGACTCCTTTCAAGTCCTTATAGGTCCAAGCAAAGACATCCCGATATTCTCTTATGAGACGAATTAACTCCTGTTCTTCCTCTGATGAAACATCCTGTCCTATGAATGTACATCGTTCTTCTCCTTCTTCTAACGTTACTACTATCTTTTTGGTCTGTTCCTTATTATCATATGCTATTCCAGGCTGTGCTTCTCTTTTAGACATTTGAATAGCAATTTTTCTCTCTTCTACTTCATATTTCTTGAAGTGAGCTGGTACTTCAAACTGATCTTGGGGTTTATTTTCTTCACTTTCTGACTCCTTATGTAACTCCAGCGCTTCTCTTTGTGTAGGTTCTTTATAGGTTTCATGAGCTATGATGTTTACTTTTTGATTTTCATCCTCAGATTCCATTGGTTCTGGTTCCATTTCAATACTCTCGTAGTTCTCCTTCCAATCTTTCTCGATCATTTCTCCTTCTTCAGCCTCCTGAAGGACTACCACATACAGGCTAACATCATAACCCTCCTCATCGATGCATTCGTTCATGGTCACGACTTCTTCGTTTACACAGACATCAAGAGTCGCTAAAATTTCCATCCAACCGTGTGGTTCAAATTCTTCATCCGGAAATACTTGTGGCATGTAAGCTGGGTCTTGTACAGACCTCGCTATTCCTTGTTTTTGCTGCCATCCTTTTCTTCTCTCCTCTTCCTTCTTTGCAGCTTGGCATATCCATAGATGAGTGTCCTCATTCATCCAGGATTGATCACTAGGACCTCCACTATGAATTGATTGATTGTCTTCCTCCTTATGAATTTGATTCCATTGTAGAGGTGGAACATCTTGATAAGTGTACGTATGTAGGTTTATTCTAGTGGTGGTTCCTGCGTGTTGTAGGTACACCGCATCTTTTCCCCAATCTTGCACGACCTTTAATTGTCTCATGAAAGGCCTTCCCAGAATCATTTCATAATTGCTTGGCCTTTCGAAGTGACATATTGCTAAAGTGTGTTCGAATTCCACTCCACATGTAGTGAAGACTACTCGCTCCAACAATCCTAAGGGTCTCTCCGTATGTCCATCTGCCATTTGTATTTTCATGCGTGTCAGTCTTAATGCTGGTTTTCCCCATTTCTCCCAAATTTCTTTGGTAGCAATACCAACACCAGCTCCCGAATCTAAAATGGCTTTAGTAGTGTATCCCATATAAGTAATTGGAAGGCAGGTATTTCCTTCATCTCCCTCACTAAAGTCTCCTACTTTATCCACTGGGATTCTCACCGTGTTTACTTCATCTGCTATCTCTTTCTTTTCCTCCTTGACTTCCCATTGATCGATTAATTTTTCCTTCAAATGTGGTTTTACCTTTAACAGTTCTTCGAATGTTAGGGTACAAGGGATTTTTACCTCTCGAAGGCGTTGTATGATCTCAGATGTTTGAACTGATGGGTTCGTTTCTCGTTTCCTTATTGAGGGAATGCGATATAGTTCTGAATTGTGTTCGTACTCCCCTATGTAATTGGGTAGTTCCTTTGCATCTTCCTCTCCTTGGTCACTGGCATCCATTGGAAGAACTTCATCTGAATTTAGTTCAGGTATTGAACCTTCTATTTCATTTTCTGCTTCTAATTCTTCGAAGGGTGGTTCGATTCCTTCCACTTTCTTCCATTTGTCCTCTCGAACTCGTGCCCATAGATCCTTAGTCCATTCTCCTTCTATCTCGGGAACTATGGATCCTTCCTTTCTCTCAATACCCCGTTCGTCATTCTGTGTTCTACTTGCTTCAGGCTTTTCATGAGTGTTTACACACTCTTGGAATTCTCTTTCAGAAATTCGGGTATTGGGTAAAGGCAATGCAGGTTTTTCTAAGGTCTGTTGTGCAACTTCTATCAATTTCTTGCAGATTTCTAACCTTTCCTTTTCTAAGTCGCCTCTTGGATATTCTCTCTCGTGTTGTTCTATGGTAGGTCCTGCTCTTATTCTCGCCTTATATGCCTGAATCCACATGGCTAATTCTTCAGACATAGGATCTGCTAAGACTGATCTTACTTCTTCTTTCTGATACTTTTCCTTTTTAATTTCTTTTTCCTTCTTTGGTTCCTCCTTAGATTTTTGTTTGTTTTCCTCCTTTTCCTTCTTTTGTAATAACTTCTTTTCTTTTATCCTATCTCTTCGGTGCTTCCATCTCTGGGACCTTTTACTTGCAATACTTTTTTCCGGCTCCTCTGAGTCTTCAACTCTTTGAGGGATGGGTGTGTCCCTCTCCTTATCACTTTGATTGTTCTCATCCAATTTATCAGGGGTCTCTCTGGCTTTAGCTCTCGTTATTGCTTTCAATGGTACTGTGTACTCTTTATCACTCCCTGATGATTCAATTACCTCTATTACGTTGATTTGTACGTTTGATGTAACCTTGTTGGGATTCTTTGGGCAGTCTCTGAATAGGTGTTCCTTACCACAATCACTACAATAGCCTTCCCAGACTCGTTGTGGTGGTGGTGGATTTGGCAATGTGCATTCTCTGATATAGTGATCACCTCCACATCTGTAGCATGGTCCTCTGGGTACAGGCGGTCTGTTCATGGGTCGGGGTGGTATGGTTGCTCTAGGAGTTGTGTACATTAATGACACATAGTCCTGCTCATATCCGTATGAACTATCTAGAACTTCCATGCCATAGGCATATGGTTCATACAATTGTCCATATTCCATCATTGAGTTCTGTATCAATCAATACACACCTTTAACCCCCTGAAAATCTCAGACGATACCTGACGCAGATCGTTTTACACTGATATGGAAATATTTGAGTGATCAAAGAGATTTAGCTACTGAGTGGCTCACCTCTGATACTCTTTCTCACTCTTCTAACACCTTCTCTAGCTCAAAGACACTCCACAAGCTCAGAAACGATACTCGGCAGCTCGCGATACTTGACAGCTCCTCCACGATACTTGCTCAGAAACAAGTAACTTGCAAAATGAACTTTTTTGGCTTTTATAGTTGGGATTTTCTTGCTTACAAAAAGGAAATTTTTCTGAACAAAACTAAACTCAACCCTAATGACTTGGTCTACTCTCTAACTACTCCTACTCTACTCCTTCCTCTCACTTCCCTAAACTAACAACTCACTACACACACTCCAAGAATGAGAAGTAGCAAGTGCGGCTGAAAATGACTTACCAAAGAAGAGAAAATTTCCACTCCTCCACTTACTTCAATGCAAAAAACTACATACCATCACACGAATGCCTCGGTTTGATTCGTCACTCCCCGGCAACGGCGCCAAAAAGTGTGTTGACCTAAGTACCAACTTAGTGACTTGCGGAGAAAGAGACTATACCTCAACCCCCTCACAAGTGCATATAGTGGGGATACACGCTTTTAATTATCAATCCAAAGAGTATACAAACCTAGCCGAGTGTATGAGGACGTGCAATCATGTAATGATCAATGCAAGTGAACTACTCAAGAGTGTAAATGAAGCAAAGACTTATCCAAACAAGCTCCAACTGTCAGTTATGGCGAAACGATACTTGGTGCAGCAGCCGTCAGTATTTTGGACTTTTCTCCCAGCTCCGAGCTCCAAATATAGCGAATAGCATATGCGTTTCGAAGCTCTCGAAAAGACGCATCCAATGACAGTGGTTTCACTCAATTATGACGCTCCTACTTCAAGTTATGGGCAAAATACTGAGTCGCGGGAATACTTTCCTACACTTCAGCACTTCCTACACCTCGCACACACCTTACCTACAGCAAATAAACACTCTCATGGATAGACAACACTCACAAGCATTCTTTCCAAGCAATACACATGCATACAAGCTCACGAAGAAGAAGATAAGGAGTGAAGAAGACACAAATTCGAATTTCTGTGCTCTCTGTTCTCACAATGGCCAAAAGTCTTCTACAAAGAGTCACATTTGACTTATATACTTGTGCCCTAGAAATGGTCCTTTCACACAAGAGACCGGCACTTTATTCACTAAAAGACTAATTTCCTACTATTTTACATGGGTAAGCTTCTAATCTTCTGTGGGGATGCATCTAGAGGACTCCTCTAGTGCATTTACAACGGGAAATATATTACAAGGATGATTATGGTACAAAAATATGATGTCCAAATCGGAAAAATTTTGGGGCCCGTCTTTTTCTCTGCTTTGTGCTCTTTTTAGCTCTGCAACAAATATTTTATCAAAAGCATATATTACAATCCCATTGGAGCAACTTTTATCATTGGTCCCTGTTACTCGACAACAATTTCAGCAACAAATTAGTCCAAGATCTTCATGCACACCTGCTACAACAACCATCAACCCGGAAATTGATTCTACGGTGGATCATGCTCTTCCTTTAATTATGGTATGGGATAAAAACCACAAAATTACACAAGTGTTGATTGACGGAGGCTCAAGGGTTAATATTGCTATAGAGGCACTCTGTAAGAAGTTAGGATGGACTCAGATTGAACCCATCCAGTTCTTTGTAAGAATGGCTGATCAATCTCGTGTACATCTAGTGGATTTGGTGCATGATATACCCATTAGTCTACAGGGAGCAATGTTCATAATGACCTTTGTTGTCTTGGAATTACCCGAATCAAGCCTAGATTACAACTTATTATTTGGGAGGCCTTGGTTGAAATAGGCAAAAGTGTTACATGATTGGTTTGCACATGAACTTATGTTTAAAAGCAATCACTAAAAATATGTTGTACCCTTGGATGATATGAGGTCCTGCGACTTCCATGCACGACCTTACGTGGCGGAACCTGTGCATATGTTGGATGGCCTTTTGAATGACAAAGAAGAAGCTTTTCTAGATGCTAACCAGGATTTGTTAGCATTGGGTATAGTTGATTTGCAACCATAATGGATAATTGGACCCCGGCAACTTGTACGATAGTTCCTCTCACCGAAGAAGTGGAACCAATTGCGGATCAAGTTTTGGATGCTACTAATCTCCAACATTTACTCCCCCCACTTGAATATATTTCCATGCTTGGACAGGTCTATGTACTAGAAGATCAACTAATCACTTGCAATTTGGGTGACGAGGTTAGTCCCCGTCTGGTCAAGATTAAGGCCGGATTACCTGAGACTTTTCAAGATGACTTACTGCAGTTGCTAAAGGAATTTTCTGATGTATTCGCTTGGGACTATCGCGATATGAAGGGATTGGATCCTCGTATCTACCAACACCTTGTGATGTTGAAATCGGATGCTCAGCCAATTAAACAACAGAGTTATCGAATGAATCCCAATTATGCTGTGCAAGTGAAAGCTGAACTGGATCGACTGTTGAAAGTAGGTTTCATTGTTCCCATTGAGCAGGCCGAATGGATCTCTCCTATTGTCATTGTCCCAAAAAAAAACAAGCAATTACGCATTTGTGTGGACTACCGAAAACTAAATGTGGCGATAGTACCCGATCCCTTTCCACTACCTTTCTTGGATACTATGCTAGATGATGTTGCAAGACGAGAAATGTACTCTTTTTTTTTTATGGTTATAGTGGCTACAATCAAGTACGCATGGATGAAATGGATATTCCCAAGACCGTGTTTATTACAAATTAGGGAGTATATGCTTGCACATTGATGTGATTCGGTCTATGCAAGGCTCCAAGCACCTTTCAGTGATGCATGTAGGAAATCTTTTCTCCCTACCTAACTATGTTTATGCGGGTGTATTTGGATGATTTTTCATTATCTGGTGATACATCGGCTCACCTCTACCACCTCTTTCAGTAAAGTACTCCTTTAGGACATAGCTTCATCCATGCATGCATCTTCAGCCCCACCCTTGCCTAAGGACAAAACCATTGAAGACATTGTTATGGAAGATGTTCAACACACGGAGACACCCGACAAGCAATAGGAGGTTGTTCTAGACAGAGCACCAAAGGAAACAATTGCTGACACCACCCATCAAACCACACTAGAAGTGATAGTTGAGTCCCTCGTCCACTGGGAAGTCCAGCTGAACAAAGTTTATTCCATTGTTCCTCCATCTCAACCAAAGTCCATGCCTCACGTTAATAATACAGAAAATCTGGTAAACCCTCTTCCTTCACCTTCTCGGGTACCTTTACCCCCTAGTCCCCTAGTATGCCCTTCATCCCCTAATCACTCGGTGGTAGTCTCCCATTCTTGCCCTATTCCCACTTCACCCAATTATTCTCTCCTTCATCTTCTGCTACAGTTTCTGTAAAACCTTCTCTACCATTATCAACATTTTTAGTACCGGATGCGTTTTTACAATTGACTCAGATCCGTGACTTCCATACGCATTTATCCAAGCAACTACATGCTCAGTTATATGATGCTCAACAATCCCTGTGCACTGAATATCAATCAATGGTTGATATGTTAGAGGCAGATATTACTCCCCTGCAGGAAGAGATTTTGGCGGCCAGAGCCAATGAATGTTTATTATAGGAATAGGTTACCATGAAGGATGAGATTATTGTAGCAAAAAATGTGGAGATCTCTCTTCTAAAGCAGGCATTGACAGATAAAAGTGATGCAATGACTGGTCTCAGTTATGAGTTAGCTAATACTTGCACTCGCCTTGTTGAAATCGAACAAGCTTCTAAGGTACTCTCTTAAAAGGTACTACAAGGTGAAGCAAAATTGAGGCAGGTTACAGAAGAATTGTTCCAAAAAGGTCACGTGTTAGATGAAGAGATTAGTCATACTACTAAGCTAAAGAAAGAGATCAAAGCTATTCAGAAGGAGTGTCAAGAGTTTTTTCGAACAATGCAGTTTTAGTAGCAGAAGTTAGATGGTCCAGAAAAGCAACTTGATATTAAGTAGAATTGCCTTTCCCAAATAGATGTAGAAATTGATGATGCCAATTTATGCAGAGATATAGCCATTGCCAATGACTTCTATCTACAAGAGGCTTTTTTGTAGAGCCAAAGTGAAGTTTTGTTAGCCCAAGTCATTGCTTCTAGTTCGGTGCATAAAGATGCTCATTCGGTAGAACCACATGTTCCCTAGGAGATGTTAGAGTCCTTGAAGTAGAAAATTTTGTGTACCTTTAGTTTAGTTCGCACTATGTATATTCAGGTCATCATCAATGATTCTTAACTATTTTTTCTACTTAACCAATTCTGGCTTAGAGTCCACCATGCATGCCAGTGTTAGGCCGCAGGAATGTAATTGTAAGTACTGGAAAATATAATTGGAAAAGCTGAAGGATGTAGCGTAACAATTCTAAGTCTTTGACAATCAAAGGTGTGCATAAGTATATGCGCAGGAGAAGCAAGACGCCGGACTGTGGGTCTGGGTGGTGTGCCTGTGGATCGCTTTTAGTGCAAGTCTTTACTTATCCCAGTGTATTGATCGTTTATTGTCTTGAGTATTAAGTTATTTCGGTGATCTTGTCTACATAATACTATGCTGGTGAAGATATAAGTTTAATTATGGTTGCACATCGATTGTTAATGAAGAAATCCGTGTTATTCTATGTAATTGAATGACATACTTTATCGTGGTGAAGTAATTCGCTTAATGTTGAAAAGTTTGGTGATGAAATTACTATTTACAAGTTTGTTGGTGGATAGTCAGAGTAAAGTGATGAATAACTCTATGGAGTGCATTTTTTTATCTTGGAAAATAAACATAGGCCTCTGTAATACAGACCCCTCTGTTAGGTCACCGGAATGTAATTGTAATTACTAGAAAATATAGTTGGAAAAGATGCACATTGAAAGGATGTAGCGTAACAATTGTAACTCTTTGATAATGAAAGATGTGTGGAAGTAGATGCGCAGGAGAAGCAAGAAACCGGACTGTGGGTCTGGGTGGTGTGTGTGTAGATTGTTTTCAGTGCAAGTTCATCCTTATCCTCGTATATTGATCCTTTATTGTTTTGAGTATTAAGTTATTCGGATGATCTTGTCTCTCTAATACTTTGCTAGTGAAGATATAAGTTTAATTATGGTTGCGCGTTGATGGTGAGTGAAGAAATGTGTGTTATTTTGTGTAATTGAATTACATACTTGATCGCAGTGAAGTAATTCGCTTAATGTTGAAAAGTTTGGTGATGAAATTACTATTTACAAGTTTTTTGGTGGATAGTCAGAGTAAAGTGATGAATAACTCGATGCAATGCATGTTTTATCTAGGAACTAAACATAGGGCCTCTATAATACAGACCCCTCACCATCCCTAGAACCCAATAGTGGATTTTAGTCTCATAACCTGTTAATAGATAGCAAAACTTAACGTGTGGCACAAGAGATTTGGCCACATGAATGTAAGCAAGTTAAAGAATCTATCAAAAAGGAGGATTGTTGAAGGATTATCCGATCTTACCAAGAAAAATATGGTTCATATTTGTGAAGTATGTCAAATGGGTAACCAAAGTTAACAACCTTCAAGAATTCAGACTATGTAAGTGATGGTTTGCTAGATCATATACACATAGATGTGTGGGGTCCTATTAAAGAGGCATCCTTGTCTGGTAATAAGTATTATGTATCATTCATACATGATCTTAGTAGAATGACATTTTTGTATTTCATTAAACGTAAGAGTGAAATTTTTGATTGTTTCAAGAAGTTCAAATCATATGTCAAGAAGCAAACAGAAAGGTATTTTAAGAAGCTAAAATCGGATGAAGGTATTAAAAAAGATGTGACATGCAATTATACTCCATAAAGAAAATGGAGATGTAGAGAGAAGCAACAAAATCATAGATGAAGCATGCTAAATGATATGTGTTTTCTTAGTTGCTTTTGGGATAAATTTGTTAGCACAACTATGTACACATTGAATATGTTTCCTAGTGATAGAGCTCCTCATTTGAAACCATATAAGGTATCGCTTAAAAGGAAACCAAGTGTAAGTCATTTGAAAGTATTTGGTTGCATATGTTATGAGCATGTACCTAGTGAAGTGAGATCAAAACTTGATATGAAATCAAAAAAGTGTATATCTATTGATTATGGAGATGAGTACTTGCATCAAATCACTAGAACTTTAATTGATGTGAGGAGTGGTTTAGAGGAAGAAAGAGAGCTATCTTCCAATGTAGGTTCAATGCAAGGGTCGTCTCCAAGTGAGAAGAGTAAAGATAAACTCAAACTTGTTGATGTTGATGATGGAGAAGACATTAACAGTATATATGCATATAGAAACTCATCAAAGGTTCCTAATAAATAAGAAAAATTACCTGCATTTGAGGTGAGAAGAACTGCAAGAGTGTAAGAAACGTCAAAGATGTACTTGTGAATTTTTTATGAATACTCATTATGCTTTTAGGAAAAAAGTTGAGTAGGAAGATGAAACTACATGTTATGCAAAGCCAGAAGGAAATGACAAGTGTGATGAAGGAATGAAAGAAGAAATGGATGCACTATGGGATAAAAAAACTTTGATTTAGTTCCAAAGACACCAAAACAAAAGGTAATTCATAGCAAATATGTTTTTAAGATTAAAAGAAATAGTGATGGTAGCGTATCAAGATATAGGATAAACTTGTAGCAAAAGGATATGCTCAAACACAAGGATTGGACTATGAGGAAATATTTAGTCAAGTAGATAACATGGTCATAGTGAGAACTTTGTTGGCTTTAGTTGAGACTAAAAGATGGAATATATATGAATTAGACATAAACAATGCCTTTCTTAATATGTATAAACAATGCCTTTCTTAATGGTGAGCTAAGTGGAGAAGTGTCTATGTCACAATTTTGGTTTTGTGGAGGCTAGATATCCTAATCTTGTATGTCGGATAAAGAAGGCATTGTATGGTATAAAACAAGAACCAAGGGCAGAGAATGAAAGATTGGTAAAATATCTTATAATTTGATGATATATAGCGAGTCATAATGATCCTTCACTTTATATAAAACATGTAGATGACATGTGTGTATATGTATGCATTTATATTGACCACACATGAAACATAAAATTATGATGTACGTGAAAGAATGTATGAAATGCAATAGCTTAAGGCTGAATTTAAAAGGATTCCTTGTATGTTACAGCCATTAGATGCACCCGATCAAAAATGGGAATCCATCTCTATGGATTTCATAATAAATTAGCATATGACCAGAAGTGGACATGATACCATTTTTGTTATTGTGCACCATCTCATCAAGATGGCACATTTTCTTCCGAGGAGGAAAAATTATACAACTATGCATGTTGCTAAACTTTTCACAAGAACATGGTATAGCTAAAAGTATAATTTTTGATAGGTATTAAAGGTTTATGTCTATCTTTTGGAAAGAAACATTTGATTCCATAGGAACATGGTTATACATGAGTAGTGCATTTCATCCTCAAATTGATGGTGAGATCAAGAGGGTTAATAAGGTGCTTGAGGATATGTTACATGTGTATGTTAATGATAAATAAAACAATTGGACTAAGTATTGACCTCTAGTTGAGTATGCATAAAATAGTACATGTCATTTGTATATTAAGATGACACCTTTTGAAGCAATGTATGACGATAATTATTTGGTACCACATTCACTTTTTAATTCATAAAATTGGATCGATGTATCTAAATAGGTGCTTGAAAACATGGATTTGGAGCTAAAAAATATAAAGAAAAACATTAAAGATGCATATAAACCTCAAAAGTTATATTATGACCTCGAAAAGAGACCCTTGGAAATTAGAAAAAATGATCTAGTTTTCTTGAAATTGAACCCTTCTAAATCAAATATGGTTTTAGGAAAAGATTTTCAATTGTCTTCCCATTGCGAGGGTCATTTTAAAATCCTAAAGAAAGTCGATTCTGTTGTGTATTCACTTGATCTGCCTAACACCTTGAAAGATCATCTAGTTTTCAATGTTGGATTACTTAAAATGTATGTTCCTAATGTTGATCACGCTTTGCAAGAAAAATCTCAATCGAAGGGAGATGGCATTTTTGAGCTTGAAGTATAAGTAATAGTGCATAGGAGAATTAGAAATCTTAGGAATCATGAGATAGTTGATATATTAGTTAAGTGGTTTGCATAGCTTACTGAAGATGCAACATGGATTGGTTTAGATGAGTTTATGGAACATCACCCTTTTTTGCAACTCTAAGGACAATGTTCTTCAAAGAGGGGGAGAATTTTAATATACTATATGTATTTTTCCAAAAAAAAAAAGAAATGATGTATATGTGATGATGAAATTTCATATTTAGGATATTATGATTATGTCATCAAAATTTTGCAGCAATAACATTTTACATTCTCTCTCGAGAAAGTTGTTGCATTAAATTTGTATGTCAAATTTGAGCATGAAGATGTAGGAATTAGAGAAAGACTTGTATAAGAGAAAGATAAAGTGATCTTAGTAGAAAAAGTTTATTTGATTGAAACTTTTGTGGTTATTGTGTCTTATGTCTCATTTGTTTGTGTGACGGTAGGTTAATGAAGACATGTTTCATTTTTTTCATATCTCTAGAATTTTCAATTTTGCAGGGCTCAAAAGTCATTTTTCAAAGCCGATTTGGACATATAGTGTCACAAAGCTGCCTACTTGAGCAAATAAGTTCAACTGCTAGTGTTCCAATGATGATGCAAAGGGGGTTGCTTCAAGCAACCTAGGTGATAGAATGGAAACTCAAAGAGATAGATAAACTCAAGAAGATTGAATAGATCACTTATAAAAAATATCCTCATATCAGAGATAGAAATAAACGACATTGGTGAAAATTCAAAAGAGTAAAGAACTATTGTATAGATAATAAGTGTTTAGATGAATAGTAATTGAAACTTACATTAAAGTTACGAGATAAATAGATAATCTTCATCATAGATCATAGATCTCTTGAGTATCTCCTACAAATCTCCATCAATACTCTGAAATCTTCATAATAATCTCCATAGCTGCATCAAAGATAGAGCACACTTCCTCTACATCATGAAGACTTACTCTAAGTAGTGCCGCCTCTTCAAGTGTAGAGTCATCTCCTCCAAATCTTCAATGCTAGATAATCCTCAATGATGAACTTGAGTAAGAAGTGATTCCTAGAAGTGATGTCTTACAAGTGACCATACATGCTTCTTTTATAGTTTTAAGAAATCTCTCACAATAAAATTAAAGCAAAAGCTACAAAATCTCATCCTAAAGCATGCACAAGAGACAAAATAGTGATTTCCTTTGATTTTACCAATCCAATTTTCTTCGCTAATTTTATCATGGAGTTCAAACTACCACCATCATATGTTCACCTAATTTTAGTGCGTACATTAATAAAAAATTCTTTTTATATTTGCTAATGCAGATGGGATTTGATCCCTCATTTTATGCTTTTAGAAACCTTCTCATAGATCAACTTTTCCATGAATTTTGTTGTGGAATATGGCTTTCAGATTTATCATATGATGGTTTCAACATCAAGCTTTGAGAGTTAATTCTTTGATTTTAAATTATTCACTTCAAATCATTTTTTGAATCTCTTCCTTAACTATGATGTTTCTTAATATAATGAGTGTTCTAAAATCCCAAGATTTTCTCAAGGTGAAGTTTAATGATAAAAAAATTATACTTTGAGGATTTGAGATAATCAAATGAATGGGAAAAGTTGTATAATACTACCCCCTTAATTTAGTTTACTTTTGGAACTGAAGAGATGTGAATCTCTATGATATTTGCCCCTACTAAACCTACACATTGTCCTTGATGGGCCAATATTGAAGATCACATTTAAAGAGAAACTAATATTTCACGGGAATATTGAATTTTAAAATCATTTATCAAGTGCCTGGAAGATACATAATGTGCTTGTGCAAGGCTATATGATGTAGCCCTTTCAATCGCATAGTTTCAAAATGCATGGTAAAAAATATGGTGCAAAAGACAAGGTATTTTGCACTTGATGACAAAGCATGTGCACTCACTTCCATCCATTTCATGTGTATATACATATGTTCTTTCCATCACTCATAGTGAATAGATAAATCTCAAAATATTCCATAATTCAAGGGCATCTAATGAGACCCTATCATGCATACTTTATGTGCATATTTCAACATTCATGGTGCATATGAGGGTAAATGGTTGTCTTTGATGAGGTTAAAAAAAGTGGATATTGAAATTTTCTCTATGCTATTTACAAGTGCAAATAGACGTGCATCTAAGAGAAAATCAACATGTATATGTACGTCTTTTCATGCATAATCTAAGTGAAAAATACTCTTCATGGTGGAAATGTTTGAAAAAATTCACATTCTCAACATCCTTAGTTCTCTCATCACTTAAATCACTCTCAATAGATCTTATTCCATCATCATCATCATCAAAGATAATTTTTGAAATAGGTTTATAAGTTAAGTCCTATCTCAAGAAAACATCAATGTTAGTACCAAAAACATTGTTTACATTGAATCATCATTACAATTCTCTCATAGAATCATATTGTTATACTTTATGGAGTAATGGATTGTAAACGCGGAGGACAAATTTTGGAGGACAAATTTTGAGGGACAAATTTTGACTGAGGGAAAAATTTTGAAGGACAAATTTTGAAGGACAAATTTTAAGGGACAAATTTTGAAGGAAAAATTTTGACGGACAAATTTTGACGGACAAATTTTGAAGGACAAATTTTTTAAGGACAAATTTTGACTGAGGGACAAATTTTGAAGGACAAATTTTGACTGAGGGACAAATTTTGAGGGACAAATTGTGAAGGACAAATTTTGAAGAACAAATTTTGAAGGACAAATTTTGATTGAGGGACAAATTTTGAGGGACAAATTTTGACTAAGGGACAAATTTTGAAGGATAAATTTTGAGGGCTAAATTTTGAGGGATGAATTTTGAGGGCTCAATTTTGATGGATGAATTTTGAGGGCTGAATTTTGAGGGATGAATTTTTAGGGCTGAATTTTGAGGGATGAAAAATGATGCCGAGGATGAATTTTGAGGGACAAGTTTTGAGGGCTAAATTTTGAGGGATGAATTTGAGGGACAAATTTTGAGGGATGAATTTTGAGGGACTAATTTTGAGGGATGAATTTTGAGGGATGAATTTTGATGGACTAATTTTGACGGCAGAATTTTGAGGGATGAATTTTGAGGGCTGAATTTTGAGGGATGAATTTTGAGGGCTTAATTTTGAGGGATGAAAATGATGCCGAGGATGAATTTTGAGGGACAAATTTTGAGGGCTGAATTTTGAGGGATGAATTTTGAGGGACTAATTTTGAGGGATGAATTTTGAGGGATGAATTTTGAGGGCTGAATTTTGAGGGATGAATTTTGAGGGCTGAATTTTGAAGGATGAATTTTGAGGGCTGAATTTTGAGGGATGAATTTTGAGGGCTGAATTTTGAGGGATGAAAAATGATGCCAAGGATGAATTTTGAGGGACAAATTTTGAGGGCTGAATTTTGAGGGCTGAATTTTGAGTGCTGAATTTTGAGGGATGAAATTTGGAGAATGAATTTTTTTTCGACCGACAAAGATTAAATGAGGGCGAATCTGGAGTGGTGAACTATCAAGGACGAAAAGAAGTGGTGCTAGGACTTTTTTTTTTGGGCTGGCATACAATTCAAGATGAAATCTTGTTCCATTACAATCCCCCACATCAAGATGTTGCACCGTCTCGGTGCAATTCTTCAATATTGGCTAAATTTTTAAGAACAAAATTAGAACTGTCTATGGGCAAAAAAAGCTAAAATGAGAACTAGGGTATATACAATGATTGATTTTTTTTTGAAATGTTGCAAGTTAGATAAGCGTTCATCCTAGATAAGCCTTCACCATGGAAATGTTGACCAGAGGCAATTTCTCACCCCGTATGTCCTCTACTTGTACTGTTCCTTGTTGAAATATCCTCAGCGCTTTGTAGGGTCCTGACCATTTTGGTGCCAATTTAGTTGGTACAGATGAAATGTAATATACCAGTAGTAGAGCTCCCCCTTCCGCCTTATTGGTCCTTAAGTGTTTGTCATGAGTGTGTTTCCTTTCTTCCTAGCTTTCTTGCAGCCTCTTCATAGTTGTTTCCCTATATTCCTCCAATGCTACCAATCTTCTAATGTGAGGGTCAACATCAATGCTTTTTGCTTCAATTTCTTTTCTGATGATGAATTGGAAAGGGGCTAATGTCTCTTTCCCATAGACTAGAAGAAATGGGCTCTCTCCTGTGGTGCCCCTTCTGGTTGTTCGGAAAGACCATATTGATGGAGAGTGTTAATCTCCAAAAGAACAACCTACTCTTGAATTTAGAACACCTCTATATCAAGATTAAGTCAAAACCTTCACCAAATTAGAGGTCCAATCTCCAAATTATCAAAAGTTAAGAAATTCTGTGAAGAAGATAAAACACAGAAAGTCTGCTGCACAATTTCTTCTCATTAACCTATCAAACATGTAAAGTTTTCTATGAAATTTTGTATAGAGTGTCGCCTAGAAATTGTGCACCTCCTCCAAGTTAAAGTTCTTCAAAAGGTTTAGTATAACTTGAGAAATTAACTTCACAAGTTACCTATGTCTGAATCTGCACTTCTGAGAAGTCGATTTAGACACCCCTAACTTCTTAACTTCAATTCTCTCAGTACAAAACCCGTTTAAGCAAATGCTTCTAGCCACGAGTAGATTATCTTCCAACTTAAAGATTAAGTGCTTGCTTGCACAAAACTTTAAACTATGGAGTGAGAACTGATCAAAAGATTAAGATCGAAAATTGCGCCTGTTTCAGAGAACTGTGAACACTCAACACATATGAATGTTCCTACTAACAATTCTCCTAGCCTGTTTGCAATTAGACTCTGAAACTCAGGTCACAGACTCATTAACTACCAACTTAGATATCCTCAAAAGGATTTCACAATTGATTAAACACAGACGGAGCAGACACGAAAAGATCGGGTGCAATATTTCTTCATTTACTCAGAAAGTTACAGTTGAGTGATGAGAGGAAAACTCAACTAACTTTTCACATGTCTCATGACATCTATCTTCCTCATTCTTGACTTCTATCTATTCATACATAAGCTCTCATATCACACCTCGACATTTTCAAGGTATTTATAGATAAATTTGTACAAGTCTATGACTAATCAAAGATCTAAGTGAACTATGTACATATGTGTACATTCCTCACATACTCTGAATGTATCTTCCTTCCAAGCTTCAAGAATTAATCTCATCCTTCATTCTTTAGTCTTCAAACATTCAATTGGTGATTGATCTGCACCAACAGCTCCCCCTCAATCATCAATTGAGGTTTCTCCTTTCTTCTTTACACCTGCCATGTCTTTGAACTTCTGTAGCTTTGGTCCATCCAAGCTCTTTGTAAGCATATCAGCTATCTGATCTTTAGTTGAAGTATGAATGACTTCAATCTCTTTGTCCATCACTTTCTCTCTTAAAAAATGATACTGAATCTCAATGTGTTTGGTCCTGGCATGAAAAATAGGATTAGCAGCTAAGTACAATGAACTCATGTTATCTCCAAATATAATTGGTGTCCCATGTAGAATATCAAGACTCTTCATCAAGGTCTTGAGCCAAATCACTTCCTTTGCAGCTTCAACCATGCCTTTGTATTCTGCTTCTGTAGAAGACAAAGCAACTGTATGTTGCTTCTTAGAACACCATGAGATAAGTTTATCTCCCACATAACACATGTATCCAAAAGTAGATCTTCTATCATCTGGATTACCTGCCCAATCTGCATCACTATAGATTTTGATATTTGTATCTGAGGTAAACCCATAATACAAACCTTCATTGAGTGTACCCTTAATGTACCTCAACACTCTTTGACCTGCAATCCAATGTTCTTTCCTAGGACAATGCATGAATTGAGACAAAACTCCTACTGCATATGATAAATCAGGTCTAGTTAAAGTAGCATAGATAAGACTACCAACCAAACTCTGATATTGTCTCATGTCCTTGAACTCTTCACCTCCAAACTTACTCAATTTGTGATTCACCTCCATTGGTATAGGTGCTACCCTGCAATCATTCATTTTAAACTTGATTAACAAGTTCTTCAAATACCTTTCTTGGGTCACAAATACTCCATGTTGAGTATATGTAATCTCCATGCCCAAGAAATATGACAAGTCTCCCAAGTCACTTATTTTGAATTCCTTTTCCATCTGCTTCTTTAGTCTTTGTATTCCTTCTTCATCTGTACCTGTAAGGATTATATCATCAACATATATGCACATGTATATGAAACCATTTTCACTTGCTTTGACAAGCAAGCTACTATCTGCTTTAGACACCTGAAATCCAAGTTCTTTTAAGAACTTTACAAGTCTATAGCTCCATGCCCTTGGGGCCTGCTTCAAGCCATATAAAGCTCTCTTGAGCTTGCACACATGATCTGGATACCTTTTGTCTTTGAACCCTTGAGGTTGCTCCATGAACACATCATCTGAAATATAACCATTCAGAAAAGCATTTTTCACATCAAGTTGACATAACTTCCAACCTTTACATGCAGCAATGGCTATAAGTGTCCTGATGGTTGTCACCTTTGCCACAGGACTATAAGTCTCTTCATAGTCAACACCATAAGTCTGAGCAAATCCTTTGACAACAAGTCTAGCTTTGTATCTAGACACACTTCCATCTGCAAACCTCTTGGTTTTGTAAACCCATTTGCATCCAATTATTTTCTGACTATTTGGTTTTGGAACCAAATCCCATGTTTGATTCTCCATCAATGCATCATATTCTTCCTGCATAGCTTTCTCCCATTTTTCCTTACCTCTTGCCTCTTCATATGTAGAAGGGTCTTCATCTGTATTCACCATATAAGCATAATCTTTTGTGGCCAAAAATGAAGTATCATAACTATACCTTGTAGGTTGCCATCTGTTCCTTGTAGACCTCCTAAGTTCTCCACTTCTTGAAGTTTCTGGTTCTTCATATTCAGGATCAAATCTTGGTGTTTCTTCCACTTCAACCTGCACTTCATTATTCTCTTGTTCATCAAATATCTGAACTTTTGATTTACCTTTCCTTTGGCTCACTTCTTCTTCATCACCTGTATTGATATTAATTGTACCTGCATACCAAGTACTTTGCTCATCAAATGTCACATCTTTAGAAACCATGAATTGTTTTGTAGATGGACTCCACAATCTATAGCCCATCTTTCAGCTTTAGGCTCCAACTTGTGCCTTAATTGTGATGGCACATATGCATATGCCACACATCCAAAAACTCTGCAATGATCCAAGGTAGGTCTCTTACCCCACCAAGCCTCATATGGTGTCATACCCTGCAAGGCTTTACATGGTAACCTATTAACCAAATAGGTTGCTGTATTTACAGCCTCAGCCCACAAATAATTAGGGCAATTTTTCTCCTTCATCATGGATCTTGCAAACTCAACAAGTGTTCTATTCCTCCTTTCTGCTACACCATTTTGTTGAGGAGAGTACCTGCAAGTAACTTCCCTTTTTATACCTGCATTCCACAAATAATCACTGAACTCATTAGAGAAATACTCTCCCCCTCCATCTGACCTTAGTCTCTTCAACTTGTGTCCTGTAATTCTTTCTGCATATGCATGATAGTGTTTAAATGTATTAAACACTTCTGACTTATCTTTGATCACATAGATAGTGATCCATCTGGTAGCATCATCAACATAAATCACATAGTACCTTGACCCATTTATACTGAAATCCTTTGATGGCCCCCACACATCTGTGTGTACCAACTCAAGCTTCTCTGAGTACATAAAACCATGCTTGGAATAGGAAAGCTTATGAGCCTTACCTAATTGACATGCCTCACATTTGTATGTCATATGTTGACCTGCAACATTAGGCAAACCAAGCACTGAACCATTATTAATCATGTCTTTAATACCTCTTTCATTGAAATGTCCAAGCCTCTTGTGCCAAAGATCTAACTCAGAGATCTTATGTCCTCCATATGTGAACATAGCATGACCAATATTGCCTTGAATCTTCAAAGTAAATAACCTTCCTTCTTTCTTCCCTGAAACAATCTGTTTATACCCTTGGCTAGGGTCTTCCACATATACTCCATCATTAGTGAACCTTACTTCATATCCCTTTTCAACAATTTGTCCTACACTTATCAAATTCTTAGGAATTGTAGGAACATACAAGACCTTACTCAATAAGGTACTACCATCCTTAGCCTTCACTGATCCAATTGACTTCACATTATGCTTTGTGTTGTCACCTGTTTGAACAACATGATTAAACACCTTATTTTCCAAATCAGTCATCAAAGATATATTACCACTCAGGTGATTGCTACACCGTGAGTCAATATAGAAGACTCTCTGATCTTCACTCTGACTTTCACAAGTAGCATTCATTATTAATGTTGAATCCTCCTTTTGATCTGAAGCATAATTGTAGTAGGTGTTGGTGTATTGTTGACTTTGGAATCCTCTACCTGCATTTCTTCCAAAGTAACTCCTACCACCTCTACCTCTGAAATTACCTCTTTGATTTCTGCCACCTCTTCCTCTAGAGTTATAGTTCTGATTATATCCATTATTATTCTGAGTATTATGCCAACAATCATTAGCTAAGTGATTTGTCTTACCACAAATCCAGCAAGCTTTGCCTCCATCTTTGTTATTCTTGCCTCTTCCTCTACCTTTGCCACCTCCTCTTCCTCTTAGGAAGTTGGCTTGACTAGTTTGACCTTCATCTTCACCTGCTTGTTGCTTTCCTTTGCTATTCTTCTTCTTGTCTTTTGAGTACATTGCATGACCTGCACTCTTGTCACTATCTCCTTTAACATCCTGCTCAAATGTTAGCATATGACCTAGCAACTGATTTAAATCAGGAGTGAAATGATCAAGTGATAACTCTGTAGACAAAATGAATGGCTTCCATTTGTCATCACCTCTTAAAGCTGTAAGAATTTGCCTTACCAATTTATCCTCCTCAATGTCTTCATCAACTGCTCCTAATGCATCTGCAATGTCTTTCATCCTTGTTACATAGTCTGAAATGGATTGAGAGGCCTTCTTCTTGAAGGTTGTAAACTCTGCCCATAAGGATGCCTTCCTTGACTTTGTAGTATTCTGGAAATGCTCCTCCAAAGCATTCCAAATATCAGTTGCACTTTCAAGACCTCGAATATGAGGCAACAAGTAATCATTGACTGCCATATATATAATGCTCCTAGCTTGAGCATCTTTCTTCATCCAATTTTTCAAATCTGCTAATTCTTCCCTAGTTGGAACACTAGGATCTCTGAAACTTGGCTTCTCCTCTTCACCTGTGATGTAGGCTATTAAATCTTTGCTCATAGGATGAGCTTCCATTCTCATTGACCATGCAGGATAGTTTTCCCTATCCAATTTCTCTATCTGAAGAGAATCTCCCATCTTGTGTCCTCCTGTGTATTGAAAACTTCAACCTTTATGAACAATATGTATACCTTTACTTCGAATTAGACTCCTTTTGTCCTTCTTAATGTTGTATGGTCTCCTCCTCAAGCTTTGCCTTCAAACTTTCACCTTTTAGCTCTTCAATTGTTGAGATTTTTGAATCTTCAGCAGTCGGGATCCTCCTTTTCTTGATTTTGATGTCTCCTGCTCTGATACCACTGATGGAGAGTGTTAATCTCCAAAAGAACAACCTACTCTTGAATTTAGAACACCTCTATATCAAGAGTAAGTCAAAACCTTCACCAAATTAGAGGTCCAATCTCCAAATTATCAAAAGTTAAGAAATTTTGTGAAGAAGATAAAACACAGAAAGTCTGCTGCACAATGTCTTCTCATTAACCTATCAAACATGTAAAGTTTTCTATGAAATTTTGTATAGAGTGTTGCGTAGAGATTGCGCACCTCCTCCAAGTTAAAGTTCTTCAAAAGGTTTAGTATAACTTGAGAAATTAACTTCACAAGTTACCTATGTCTGAATCTGCACTTCTGAGAAGTCGATTTAGACACCCCTAACTTCTTAACTTCAATTCTCTCAGTACAAAACCCGTTTAAGCAAATGCTTCTAGCCACGAGTAGATTATCTTCCAACTTAAAGATTAAGTGCTTGCTTGCACAAAACGTTAAACTATGGAGTGAGAACTGATCAAAAGATTAAGATCGAAAATTGCGCCTGTTTCAGAGAACTGTGAACACTCAACACATATGAATGTTCCTACTAACAATTCTCCAAGCCTGTTTGCAATTAGACTCTGAAACTCAGGTCACAGACTCATTAACTACCAACTTAGATATCCTCAAAAGGATTTCACAATTGATTAAACACAGACGGAGCAGACACGAAAAGATCGGGTGCAATATTTCTTCATTTACTCAGAAAGTTACAGTTGAGTGATGAGAGGAAAACTCAACTAACTTTTCACATGTCTCATGACATCTATCTTCCTCATTCTTGACTTCTATCTATTCATACATAAGCTCTCATATCACACCTCGACATTTTCAAGGTATTTATAGATAAATTTGTACAAGTCTATGACTAATCAAAGATCTAAGTGAACTATGTACATATGTGTACATTCCTCACATACTCTGAATGTATCTTCCTTCCAAGCTTCAAGAATTAATCTCATCCTTCATTCTTTAGTCTTCAAACATTCAATTGGTGATTGATCTGCACCAACACATATTGCACCAATGAGGGCCTATGGCCATGAACTATGATGGTCAAAGGCTAATTTGCGTAGTAATCTGATCAAAATTTTGTTAGAACTTTCTGCCTGCCCATTTGCTCTCGGGTAGTATGCATAGGATTTCTTATGGAAGTTCTTGTACCTGTCAAAGGTTATTTGCAACAATTGGTTTACAAAGTGCATGCCTCTATCACTAGTGACTTCAAGAGGACAGCCAAATCTTGAGAATATTTTTTTATACATAAACTTGGCTATTGTAGTGGAAGTACAATCAGCAGTAGCGTTAGCTTCTACCCACTTAGTAGAATAACATGTGGCCATCAAGATATACTTCTTACCACTAGGTTGACCAGTTGGGCTGATTGGTCCAATGAAATCAAGACCCCATCGTTCAAAAGGTAGCCATCCCGTGGAGATTACTAATGGTTGAAAATTTAGTGTACTAGGCTTGGGAGCATATCTCTGGAAGATATCACATCCTTTGGCAAACTTGATAGCATCTTTGTAAACATGAGGCCACCATAATCCCCTTTGGATAATTTTCTGAGCCAACTCCTCTGCTTTGAGATGCCCTTCACTGTGTGCTGCTTCAAGAGAAAAATTCACCTCCTCTGGATAAACACATTTTCTCAAGATACCATCATGAAAATATTTATACAAATGGTCATATATAAGTGAGTATGCTTTGGATTTAAAGAGTAATCTCCTCCTTTCTAATGGTTTTATGTTCTCAGGGATTTTTGCAAAAGTGAGAAAATGGAGAATTTCATCATACCACTCAGTTTGAGTCTCTATCGCGAAGAGACTACTATCTACAAGTTCATCATTAATACCTGTCACCTTTTTGCTCATAGCCGTCCTTGACACCTGATCTGCCATGTAGTGTTCTTTTCCTGGCCTAATATGAATCTCAAAATCATACTCTTGAAACAGTAGTAGCCAACGCCAAATCCTTCCAGCTACTCTAGGTTTATTAATAAAGTATTTGAGGGGCTGATGGTTGGATATGACAATGAAATGCACACCTAGAAGGTAGCGCCTAAACTTGTGGAGTGAAAAACAATAGCCAAACCTTCCCTTTCCGTAGTGCTGTAATTTCTTTTTGCTCTGGTAAGTAGTCTGCTAGTATAAGCTATAGGTTGATCCACCTTGGGCATGGAGGGTTGAGCCAAAACTGCTCCTACTTCATGAAGACTAGCATCTATATGCACATGAAACTCTAATGACCAGTTAGGAATAGTTAAGAGTGGAGCAGTACATAGCCTCAATTTTAGTTAAAAAAATGCCTTTTCAGCCTCAGGACTCCATGAGAAAGGAATCTTCTTACTCGTAAGCCTTGACAGAGGCTTAGCTATTTCTGAATACATCCGTATAAATCTCCTATGGTAGCCTACATGGCCTAGAAAGCTTTGTACTTCCTTAGAAGTTCGTGGAATGGGCATGGAAAGGATAGCAGTGACCTTTGCTAGATCTACAGTTATCCCATTTGTAGACACGATTTGACCAAGGAGAGTGCCTTTAGTGACCAAAAAATGACATTTAGCAGGATTCAACTTCAAGCCTGTTTTGAGACACTGCTCAAAGATTTCCTTTATATTTTCCAAGTGATCGTGAAAATCTTTGACTACTGCTCTTCTATCTATGCCTGGGAACACTGAAAAGTCATCCATAAAAATGCACAGAAAAGTTGTCAACCATTTCCCTAGTATCAAATACATTGTTCTATTGAATGAACCAGGTGCGTTTTGCAACCATCAAGAAAACTGTACAAAGTGTGACTGACTACTTCTTCTAATATTTGTTCTAAGAAAGATTGAGGGAAACCATCTTGAACAGTTACCTTATTTAAAGCAAGAAAATCAACGCATATTCTTATTTTTTCACTATTTTTCTTGGGTACAATAACCATAGATGAAAGCCACCTTGAATGTTCTACTGGAACAATAATACTTGCTTCATCAAGTTTTGTGATTTCAAGTTTTAGTGCCTCTGCATATTTTGGATTGAGTCGATATGGCCTACTTCTTGCAGGTGCAACTCCCTCTACTAGGGGTATTCGATGTAATCCAAACTCCTCTGGAATCCGTGTTAGATCCTTGTAGGACCATGCAAGGACATTTTTATAGGAGAAAAGGAGAGAAGTTACCCTCTATTGTAAAAAGGGATAGTGCCACAACTAGGAGGCTAAGTCGACTATTTGAGGATTTTCTTCATCTCCCAGGTTCACTTCTTGAAATAGCATTTTAGGACTCGTCTCTCTTGAAAAAGCATCTGCACTGTGAGCAGGGGTGGAATTCACCTTATGTTCCACAATATGTTGCTTGATCCATCCTTGAGGAATTTCCGAAAACGGAAGGTCTTCTCTTCTCTTAGGCTCAAAATTAGGCCCTTGAGACTCAAAATTAGCCTCCTCCAAGGCTTCTTCAATTTTGTCATTTTTAGGTTTTTCTACCCTTTTGTAGAACTCTGTAGTGGTGAATCCTCATAAAAATGACCCATTTTGATTAAATGCACCAATTTGGTCCGATGGCCCAATTTGACTATTTGGGCCCCCCGAAGATACTAACTCACTTTCTCCTACTTTTTGACCACCAAGACCATTTTGTGAAAAATGCCCAAATTTGATCTCGAAAGGCTCTTTGATTTGGGTCTGATCGCCCAATTTGACTATTTGGGCCCCCC
Organism: Ceratopteris richardii; assembly: GCA_020310875.1. Taxonomy (NCBI): domain Eukaryota; kingdom Viridiplantae; phylum Streptophyta; class Polypodiopsida; order Polypodiales; family Pteridaceae; genus Ceratopteris; species Ceratopteris richardii. The sequence goes on from CM035438.1 coordinate 127,343,464, forward strand.
AAAGATACTAACTCACTTTCTGCTACTTTTTGACCACCAAGATCATTTTATGAAAAATGACCAAATTTGATCTCTAAAGGCTCTTTCTTGACCTCGGTCTCTATTTTCCTACAAGGACTCACTTTTTCTCCTTTGTAAGTGATTGAGCCTAAATTTTCATTTTTCGAATCTTTTTCCCTTCCTTGGGCTTCTTTTACAAGTTCTTCATTTATTTCAGTAATCTCAACAGTGCAACACTCTACACCACCCATCATCCAATTTAACAAATTTTCTTCTTCTTGGGGTACAGAAGGCATTACCTGAGTATCTACATATCCAGTTGTCTTGTTGGAGTTGCATCCTTCTTCTAAGTGTACCTGTAAGTGGTTATTAGTCTTCGAGGATATCCACATCTAGTTTCTTCCCCAATCTTGTAGTGCTTTTGCTGGCCTTAACTAAGGCCTTCCCAAAAGCAGAGGATAAGAGCTTTCCTATGGTAGGACAATCACAACAAAATCCAAGAGGAATTGACAACCTTGTACTGACATGTATACCTTCTCGATGATGCCGAGGGGCATAACACGATGTTGATATGCTAATGTAATAGTGAACGGTGCCGCCTTGGTGAGGTTCAATTTGAGTTTCTTCATAGTAAAATCAGGCATCAGATTGATGTCAGAGCCTCCATCTATAATGACACCTGTCAAACCTTCATCGTTTATGAAAACAGATAGCCTTGAGCTTTGATAGTCCACCAAAGATGCAGGTGGAAAGTCAACCATGAAACCATCTATACTCGGTGGTAGGCTTAAGTAGGCCGAGTGTATAACTTTCAAAAAATCACTTCTTACTTTTGAATCCATTTTTATGAGTTGGTACAAACTAATCTTGTGATGAATACCTTTCGAGATTTCCATAATCTTAACCTCTTGGATGTCTTCTTGAGAGCTTGCAGGTTGGTCCTTAAGGGAATTAGTAACCATATCATAAGCTCCTTCAATGTCCGGTTCACCCTTCCAGCCAGCCTTCTTTTCCTCATCTCTATTTTTGAGTCCCTGTTTTTCCTCTCTACAAGTTGCTGCCGCTTGCCTAGATCTGGTCATTATGGGTACTGAAGAAGATGAAACATCGTAAGACTGAGTGATCATATCTTCTACTTGTGGAGAGACTCCAATCATGTGAATTGGAGCAGGGAGGCTTCTTGGGCAATCTATGGAATAGTGATCCTTGGCATCTAGAGAATGCTGACAAGGAGGTGCACCTTCTCATAGAGAACAACTGTTCTACATATGGCCATACTCACCACAACGATAACACATCAGTGGCCTATTATATCTAGGCTGAGTTAGATGAGCCTCTTCTCTATTAGGTGCATTTGAAGTACTAGCATAATAGGAATCAAGAACAGGAGGGTTACCATGTTGTTGTACTCCCTTGAGGTAGTAGCAGTCTCTTGCTTTATGACCATCCTTGCCACAGAATTGATAGCTCACCTTTGTAGGGCAATTAACATTTGAATGTCCATTTTTTCTACATATTGTACACCAAACCTGCCTTCGTATGTCCTGTGTGGTGCGCAAATCGTCTAACTCACAACACGAAGTTGAGCTACTTCATCAACATTGTGGCACGGTGGTGGTATGCCCTTCGCTTCTTGTTGACTCTATTGCATTCTTAAGGCTTCCAACTCCTTCCCGAGTTGCTCAATAGGATCTAAGCATGATGAATAATTTGGTTGAGTATCTCCTTCGAAATTTAGCCTAGCTTCCTCAATGCGTGATGCAACTGCAATGAAATCATCCAGTGTTGCATCCAATCTAAGAGATTTGTGAAGCTTCTATTGAGATGACTTGGGCAAAGCTTTCTCTATCCATTTTTTAACCAGGAAATCACCTCGAGCATGTGGCAGAGGTGAAAAAAGTGCTTTTGTCCTAGTGTGAAGTTCGTGAAAGGATACTCCTGGTCTCAGCTTTAGATTCTCTAGCTGATCTAGAGCTCTTTCCAAAGAGTCACTTCGTCTAAATGTCTGCGAGAATGTCGTCTTTAGTACCTCCCATGTAGTGAAGTGGCCATCTGCATATTGACTATATCATTTGTCGGCCAGGCCTTCCAATGTAGATGGGAAGAGTACCCGCATTGCATCCTCTCGATTCTGTAGACCTTGTCCGTGGCATAAGGAAATGAATCTCCTCACGTGATCATCTGCATCCTCATAAGCCAGCCCCTTTAAAGTAGGGAGCTTGATATTCAAACTAGAGAGTAAATGAGAAAGATCCTCCATTGGCACTGGTGCTTCTTCTGAAGTATCTCAAGAAAAATCTAATGTCCTCCTCAGCTTCTCTTTTGAGAGTGGGGTTGAAGCCAATTCAATGGACAAATTTAAGGGTATTGGGGTACTCGCCGAAGGTAGAGCTGACTTCTTGATGCTCCTTTCTACACAAAGAGGTTCTCTATCTACTCGCATGTGGGTCATGTACCCACTCACAAGATGCAAAAAAAACCAAGATACAGTGTGAGACACTCTATACAGCACTAATTACCTCACACAAAAATGCAAGGGTCCCAGGCATGCCAAACTGTAGAGGGGGTAATCGGATCTATACTTCTAGTACTCCTTCTACTCAAGGGAGGTTCTCCTTAGGGAAGTGTATCTTGTAACATAATTGTGTGAGGTACTACTTGAGACGATAAACCAAGAAACAGTCAGTGTTACAAGGATGCTGAAAAGGCCGATTCGACCAAGATTGAAAAAAAAAGTTGCGCTAGTACTCAAAGGATAAAATTGTTATAGTACAAAAGGTCTGATCACACGAAAGATGAACTAGGACATCTCAATAGAGAGAAAGTATAGAAAGGCAGAGAAGGTATACAAGTGTGGTATACAATACTATGGACTCCAGCTTACAAGCAACTATCCTAGTATATCCAATCTCACTATCATGTTGACTGCCCCCAATGTAGAAACTCTCACTCTGTATATTCTCCACCAGAGAAGCCACTTCTATAGTGGGCAAAATCATATCAGTGAGCATAGAATATTCAAGGAGAAGCCTAATTAGAACACTCTCAAAATACCACAGTTACACAAGTAGACCCAAATTGACAAAAGCTAGAATCACAGAGAGATGAGAGTGAGTGTATCCCTCAGCTTCCTAAATCTCTGTATATCCTTCCGAATAGACCCTTCACTAACATATATCTCTGACCGTCTGTACGTATGTATGTGTACCCCAAATGAGTGCAAACTTATTCTTATATAAATCTCGAGCCAAGAGAGTGACTTCGGCCGGATTCCATCATTTAAGGCACCATCACTGTTCACTGCACACATGTGGCCAAGAGAGTGGCTTCCACCAGATCCCATCATTTACTCCACCATCACTGTTCGCGCCGATCTGAGAAAATTGGAGGGAGATCTGGCTAATTTTGGGTAGGTGGTCTAATTCTGGTATTGACAGTCAACCGTCTCAAAAGCACTTGAAGACTTTGGAATATGGCCTTGAATGCGAGAATCTTTCATGAATCAACACATCATCACAATTCTGATAGCCGACTTGATTCTCACGTCGAGGACAAATTTTGAAGGACAAATTTTGAGGGACAAATTTTGACTGAGGGACAAATTTTGAAGGAGAAATTTTGAAGAACAAACTTTGAGGGACAAAATTTGAAGGACAAATTTTGACGGACAAGTTTTGAAGGACAAATTTTGAAGGATAAATTTTGAAGGACAAATTTTGAATGAGGGATAAATTTTGAAGGAAAAATTTTGAAGGACAAATTTTAACTGAGGGACAAATTTTGAGGGAAAAATTTTGAAGGACAAATTTTGAAGGACAAATTTTGATTGAGGGACAAATTTTGCCTGAGGGACAAATTTTGAGGGACAAATTTTGAAGGATAAATTTTGAGGGCTAAATTTTGAGGGATGAATTTTGAGGGCTGAATTTTGATGGATGAATTTTCAGGGCAATGATGCCGAGGATGAATTTTGAGGGATAAATTTTGAGGGCTGAATTTTTAGGGATGAATTTTGAGGGCTGAATTTTGAGGGACAAATCTTGAGGGATGAATTTTGAGGGACTAATTTTGAGGCATGAATTTTGAGGAATGAATTTTGAGGGACTAATTATGAGGGCTGAATTTTGAGGGATGAATTTTGAGGGCTGAATTTTGAGGGATGAATTTTGAGGGCTGAATTTTGAGGGATGAAAAATGATGCTGAGGATGAATTTTGAGGGACAAATTTTGAGGGCTGAATTTTTAGGGATGAATTTTGAGGGACTAATTTTGAGGGCTCAATTTTGAGGGATGAATTTTGAGGGCTGAATTTTGAGGGATGAATTTTGAGGGCTGAATTTTGAGGGATGAATTTTGAGGGCTGAATTTTGAGGGATGAATTTTGAGGGCTGAATTTTGAAGGATGAAAAATGATGCCGAGGATGAATTTTGAGGGACAAATTTTGAGGGCTGAATTTGGAGGGATGAATTTTGAGGGCTGAATTTTGAGGGATGAAATTTGGAGAATGAATTTTTTTCAACCGACAAAGATGAAATGAGGGTGAATCTAGAGCGGTGAACTCTCAAGGACGAAAAGAATGTGGGAGTTTGATGTCTGCGGAAACACGTGAACAGCACAAGGAAGAAGAAGAAGAAGCTTGGAGCACAACACACAAGACTGAATGTATTACTAGAGAATGTACAAAGATAAGTAGCCCATTAGGCCAATAGGCGTATATACAAGCCGGGGGAAAAAACCTCCTAAGGAGGGAGAAAAGTGCCCCGACAGTCCTAGTGTGTTCACACACATCACTACCTAAATATATCAAGAAATCCCCCCTAGAGTGATGCGGTGAACAAGGAGCTGGCACTCATGTATAAGGAAGTGCCAAGCTATGTGGAAATCACTCCACGAAAGGAAGTAAGCCCAAAGCTTTGCGAAAAGCTTCAAACTTCTCCCTAGGCAGAGCCTTCGTGAAAAGGTCTGCGATGTTCTCCTGCGTGGGCACATATGCCAAGCTGATCTCCCCAGCAGAGAACCTCTCCCTAACATAATGATAATGCACGTCAATGTTCTTAGAGCAAGCATAGAACACAGGGTTCCTCGCAACTGCCAATGCGCTCTAACTGTCAGTGAAGATGGTGGTGGCAAAGGATTGACCAACACCCAAATCAGCCATAAGGCGTTTGAGCCACACACACTCAACAGTAGCTGTGAAAGCTACCCTATACTCAGCCTCACAACTGGAAGTGACCACAGTAGGCTGCTTCTTGCTCAACCAAGATATACACGAGCTACCAAGCATGAAGCAAAAGCCACTAGTGGACACACGAGTATCATAGCAACTAGCCTAGTCTGAGTTAGAAAAAGCATGCAAATCTGGCGGTAGTGATCCCCCCTTGGGATAAAACAACCCAAGTAGCCGAGTACCACTCAAGTAGCGAAAGATGCGCTTAACCGCCTGCCAATGCTTGATACATGGGCAATGCATAAAACTACTCATCTGTGAGACAGAAAACTGAATATCTGGCCGAGTAATGCATAAGTAAATCAGGCATCCAACAGCCTGCTCATAGAGGACATCATCAAATGCATCTCTAGCATCATTAAGACTCAATCGTAAACGTGTCTCCATAGGAGTGGCAATAGGCTTACTGTCTTCAAGGCCAAAATGCTACAATAATCTGTCAATATATTTTGTTTGACACAAAGCCATTCCATCATCAACTTGCATAAACTGAATGCCCAAATAGTGATGCAAATGCCCCAAATCAGACATCTCAAATGAGGCATGCACATCAGCCTTAAAATCAGCAATATGCCTCTCAATAGGACCACTGAGCAGCATGTCGTCAACATACACAACAATGATCAGAAGCACATCATTAGCATGCTTAATATACAAGGTGCTTTCAGTTGGACTGTTCTCAAAACCATGTGCAAGAAGATAGGCATGTATCTTCTCATACCAAGCACGTGGTGCTTGCTTTAAACCATATAATGCCTTCTTTTACCTGCACACCTAGTTTTCATGCCCTTTCTGCACAAAGCCACGGGGCTAGAAAACATACACTTCTTCATGCAAGTCACCATTCAGAAATGCAGTTTTAACGTCCAACTGATGTACATTCCAACCATGATGAGCTGCAAGTGCACAGATGCTCTTAACAATAGTCATATGGAACCTCATCAAAATTAATGCCTCTTTCCTATGCATAACCCTTTGCAACAAGCCTAGCCTTATATCTGTCAACTGTACCATCCGGTATACGCTTCAGCTTGTATACCCACTTAGTGCCGATGGCCTTCTTGCCAGGAGGCAAGTCACATAAAGACCAAGTACCATTCTTCATTATAGCATCATGTTCAGATTGCATAGCAGCCATCGAATTTTCTAAATTTTGTGCTTCATCAAACAAAATAGGCTCATTCTCATCATAGAGACTAGATGCAGCCATAGCATAGCAATTTGATGCAAAAGAGGCACTATGAGAGCCTGAACGAGTACGATATGACAGAGGTGCATCTAATTTGCTATCACGCAAAGTTTGCACCAACGATTTTGGCATAGTTCTTGCCTGCTCTAAATCATCTCTCTCATCAATAAGTGCATCATGTACATCTGCATCAGAAATGGAATTATTTGCATCATCACATGAAACGTGCAAAGGCTGAGAAGTTGCCTCATTAGGACCAGCATTAGACTGTCCATCTGTAAAAAGAGGCATCAAAGTATCATACATGTCTTTGGAGCTAAGAGATGCCTCCTTGGTACATGAAAGCAATGGCTGAATAGAATCTTCCATAGAAACAACATCACGGTTAACCAAAATGCGTTTAGTCTGTGGATGATACAGAGGATAGCCTTTACTTTCAGAACTATACCCAACAAAAATACATTTTATTGTCTTATCATCCAATTTTCTACGATGTTGTTCAGGCACTAATGCATTTTCCAAACAAGCAAAAACACGTAGATGAGCAACAGATGACTTGCACTCATGCCAAGCCTCATATGGAGTGATAGACTGCAGCGCTTTAGTGGGACACCCGTTAAGTACATATGTTGCACACATAATAGCCTCAAGCTAGAAACTATGTGGTAAAGCCTCACTCTTGACCATACACCTCGCCATCTCCATGAGTGACCTGTTCTTTCTTTCAGCAACTCCATTCTATTGAGGTGTATACGACACTGTACACTGGTGTTTCATCCCACGTTCAGCCAGAAATGCATTAAAATCAGAAGACATATATTCCCCCCCTCGATTAGAACAGAGGGTGCCCATTTTAGATGTTGACAGATTTTCAGCCAAAACCAAAAACTGTTTGAAGCACATGAGCACTTCGGACTTTGCCTTCAATGGATATACCCATGCATGCCTAGAAAAATCATCAATGAAAGTCACGAATTAAAGGTAATTTCCAAAAGAGGGTGTGTGCATCGGACATAGACATCACTATGTACAAGCTGCAATTTCTGCGTAGCCCGAACTGAATCATCTTTTGGAAAGGAGGAACGCTGCATTTTGCCCAGAATACAGCCTTCACATACGTGTTTTTCGGGTGCCTCAAGCTTGGGCAAAGAAGACACCATATCAGATTTCTGTAGGCATAGCAAACTAGCAAAACTCAGATGACCAAAGCGTGCATGCCAAAGCTTTGCATCGGAGATAGCCTGAGAATCATGAACTGCACATGCCGAATCATTAATAGATCTTTCATAGTCTATGAGCTTATACTGCCCACAACATAAAATGCCTGAAGCAATAATAACATCGCCATTTGACACATCATGAACTGTACATCTGTCATCAAAAAATTTCACAACCAAGCCAATCTTGGCTAATGCAAAAACCGATAACAGATTCTTCTTGATCCCTAGCACAAATAAAGCATCTGACAAAGTGAAAGAACTACCATCAACAGTAGTCAGAATGATCTTACCAACTCCCATAACAGGATAAGAGGAGTTGTTGGCACATGTAACAATATTCCCTGTAGGGGCAGGCTCGAGTGAAGAGAAGAAACTGCGCTGTGAGGTAATATGTTTGGTCGCTCCACTGCCAAAGTACCAAACAGCTGAGTCTACTGCAAACATGCACTACTCATGAGAAGATGGGTCAAAACTGCAAATAGTAGTAACCGCCCATTCTTCTTCCTGCACAAGGTTAGCAGAATCTATTTTTGGTGTAGAGGCTTTGCAACAACCATTCTAGCCTCTTTCTTCTTTGCCTCTTTTGCAGCCAGTTTTCGACAGTTCTTTATGATATGATCATTCCATTTACAATACTTACAAAACAATTTCTGCTTTCTGATTTTTTCTCATCTTTGTCTTGGTTCTTCGAATGTGCAGCATTTGCAGATTTTTGCTTACTAGTAGAAGAGCTCCATTTTCCTTTGCCCTTCTGACTAGCCAAGAAAGCTTGATCTGCAACATGCATAATGGACCTATTCTGCCTAGGCTGATCTTCCTGCAACAGAACGAAAACTAACTCCTCAAATGATAAGGCATTTGGATAGCCTTTCATCATCAATCGAAGAGTAGAAGCAAAACTCTGATATGAATCAGGAAGACCATTCAGAACGGTCTGCAAAAGTGAGCTATCTGGTATAACCTCATCAGCAAAAATCAATTGTTCCTTCAAGTCTTTGATCTTTGTTAGGAAACTGTCCATAGAATCACCTTCATTCATGTGCTCACTCTCCAACTGTTTTCGGAGGTAAGCAACACGAGCCTCATTCCTAGCTTGGTATAATGTGGTAAGTGTATCCCAAGCATCCTTAGCTATTCTGCAAGAGCGAATGTGAGGAATAATGGCACATTTGACAGACAAAGCTATCAATGCATGTGCCTCGGCATCTCTACCATCCCAACGAATCTGCTCTACACTAGGTGCAGCAGAAACAGTAGCACGAATAGGAATCTGCACAATATCATCTTCGATACCATCTCCATCAGCTCCAATACCTTTATTTGCAGTACTTGTAGTCACAGGTGTAACAAGACATCTTTCAACACCCTGCACAATGTTCCATAGTCCTTTTGCAACCAATACATGTTGCATCATATAAACCCATAATGGGTAGTTGGTACCATCCAACTTATCCTCAATAACCAACATACGGAATACATCACTACTTTCAGCCATGGCCGGTGACTAAAATACCTTGATGCGGAAAATTGAGTATATCTCAAAAAGTTGAACAGAACTACCCAGACAAATTCCGCTAAACCTGTAGTAGACTTCGAGACGCTTATGCTGGCAAATAGAAACTGGTATATACCTTTGGCACGAAAAGACGAAATAGCCTACACAAGCACTGCGATAGTGCATTCGAAGGCCGAAACGAGCTCAGATCGTGATTTCGGCCTGAGTATGCTCACCTAATTTCATGTGAATCTGAGACTGTAACCGGAGAGGTGTAGATGACGCCCTAGATGAAGCGGCGACCTGCTCTGATACCAATTATTGGAGTTCGATGTCTGCGCAAGCACGTGAATAGCACAAGGAAGAAGAAGAACCTTGGAGCACAACACACAAGACTGAATGTGTTACTAGAGAATGTACAAAGATAAGTAGCCCATTAGGGCAATAGGCGTATATACAAGCCGGGGGAAAAAAACCTCCTAAAGAGGGAAAAAAGTGCCCCAGCAGTCCTAGTGTGTTCACACACATCACTACCTAAATATATCAACAAAGAAGTGGTGCTAGAATGTTGTTTTTTTTTTTTGGGCTGGCATACAATCAAGATGAAATCATGTTCCATTACACCTATCTTGTCTTTATTCATGTCTCTGTCAGTTTTATGTGTGCTCTTATGAAATTTTGTTATTCTTTTATCTCTATGTATGTGAAACTAAAAGATATAATTATGATAGTATCAGAGCCTGTGCGCATCTAGTGAGGTATACTTCTTGACATCTCTTTCTGATTTGATATCTGTTTCGGTTTGTTTATTCTCATTTGGCATCTATTCATAATTAGGCACCTCTTTTGGTTTTTTTATTCTTGTGCGCTCCAGATTTGCATTTTTCAATTCATATTTTTTCATTTTAGTCATGTTCTTTGGTGTTTTTTGAATCTACCACTATCTCTATGACATTGTCACACTATTACACTGTGCACTATGACACTCCCGCAGTGTCGCACTGTTACATTGTGCACTATGCATTGTTACATTGTGCACTATGCCCTCTCCATGTTCGGGTTTGGTTCATTCATCAATTGTTTATATCAATTTGTTTATCAATTCTATTAATCAACACGATTAATCCATTTTATTAAATTTTTTTAATCAATTCGGTTAATCCTAGTAGTTCATCCATGCAATTTATCCATGTGATTACTCCTATGGCTTACTCCAAGGCATGGACTAAGGCATAAAACTATGGTATAACTTTGGTATCTTTGGCTTCTCTGATGCTCATGGTTCTCTTAGTTTCCTTTGATTCCATCGGGAGCCATTGGCTATGCACGAACCCTCTCTAGCTAATAAGTGGTAATGAGAGCTTACTTATTTTCTTATTTAGCATTTAGGGGATTTGAATCAACCACCTCTCACTTGCAAGAAATATGATTTATCCACTAGCCTTTTCTCGTGTGTTGATATCCCGTTTCTTTTAACTTATATTTAACATTACTTCTACCTCTCTCTTCCTTTTTATATTTCCAAGATAAAACCTTCCCTTTTCTATTTTAATTCCAATATTGCTAAAATTATTTTTACATGTTTAGTAATAGGTTTTGGTTCCATATAAGGCCATGGATCCTACACATACTATAGAGGATTTTGGTACATCAACCCCTACTTAGGGTACTGCTTGAGCAACATTTGGAGTTTTTGTGTTAGATTAAATTCACAGTCATATTAAATTCTATTTTTCCATTTCCATGCATGTTTTTTTTTTACATAGAATATGCTTATAATTGTTCAGTGAAGGGACATATGAGTGGCCATTCATATCTATTTTATTCTTATCAACTAAGGCTAGTTGCTCATCAACTTGGAAGCTTGTAATACTTTATGGAATAATGGAATGTTAAATGGATTTTAATGTCTTGAGGTTTTTAATGTGATTGTGTTTTGCTTTAGCAAGTGAAGAATCATGAGAGCATGAACATGTGTGGATTTACTAAGATATTTTTGAGGATATTTAAAAGATAGTATTTTATATATTTTTATAAAAATATTAGATAGCTTAGAAAAGCAATGTTTTGAAAATAAAGCAATTCTTTTGTAAATGCAACGCTTTTGGAAGTACTCCCCTCATGTATCTTCTATTCACGATGTAATGTACACTACAATATATGAGGAGCATACCGGCTCCTATACCAGCACAAATACACAAGACTATTTTTATCCCAATATCAATATAAGCATCAATATGCCTGTTGGTACTATATCATCGATATCAGCATCAGTATTGTCGCTAGTATAGATGCTGGAAGTATTGATGCTCATACCGACGCTTATACCGATGATCAAATCTATAAATGTTTGGACAGAGTATGTTGTCTCTTGCTCCAACAACATTGCCAATGTGTTGTGTAGCAAAAGACAATAAACTCTGCCTAAGAAAAAACCAAGTACATGTAACATGTACTCTAGTGGTTGCTGATCTAGTGTTTAGATGACCGACAATGAAAATACGATTTGATAAAGTAAAACACTATCAGTCACAAAAGGGATAAGCACAATGAATCATTGTATAAAAGTGTGAAAAAGTAATATATATTCTATGAAAGAATCATGCACAAAAGTGTGGCAAATCATTGGCATATATG